>CABHPR010157388.1:0-32366 GCA_902168415.1 Peromyscus melanophrys | reverse complement strand
CTAAAGCCTACCACTGTACTAAAGCCTACCACTGTACTAAAGCCTACCACTGTAGCAAATTCCCACAGTTGTGTAGTAGTAATGCCTGTGCTCACGTTGTACCTGGCTCTGCACTTGCCAGTCCTGTATATTGCTGACATCTGTCCTTTCAGCCCCATTTCCCCATTTGCTCCCATCCAGCTGTTTTATTTTTCACTATTTCTTCATTTTTGTTTATTTTTTATTTTTTTACAATTTCACATATGATTGAGATCATGTGATACTTTTCTTTTTTGTGTCTGGCTTATTTTGCTTAGCACAGAATCCTCTAGTTTCATTCCTATTGTAACCAATAGTGTGGGTCTCCTTTTCTGAGTCTGAATAATGTTATATATGCACATACATGTGCATACATGCGCAAACACACATAACAGTATGCGTACACACATGTGTAATGGGATGTATGCATACGTACTGTAGTGTATTTGTCTGTTTGTCCACTGATGAACACTTAGGTTGTTTCCAGGTCTTGGCTTCAGTGACTAATGCTGAACAAGAGAACACACAGGTGTCTGTATGATGGAGAGCTCATTTCTTTTGGGTTTGTAGCACAGGACAGATTTCTAGGCCATTTGGCATCTCTTGTTAATTTCCTTAGAATAGCCTGCTAGTTTCTGCTGGTTTTCCTTTTTTTCCACAGCCTTGCCTGGACTTCTCTTTTCAGGCTTTATAACAGCCACCCTAACAGGCATAAGGGATGCTTTGTGGTTTTGGTTTGCATTTCCTTGGTGATTAGTGATGCTGACCACCTCTTCATTTAGCTCTTGGGCTTTTATTGTCTTCATCCGAAAATGTGTATTCAAGACCATTTTCTTATTTTTAAGTGGAGATGTTTTTCTACTATTGAGTTTTAAGTATTAACCCCTTTTCAGATATATGATTTGCAAAATTTTCTGTGAAGGAGCTTTTTCTACATACCAAAGAATAAAATTAGATCCTTACTTTTTGTATGAATGATGTCAAAATAGATAAAAGACCTAGGTATATAAGACATAAAACCAGAAGAAAACACCAGGGGAACATTCCTTGATATTGGCCTTAGCAATGGTATAACCAAAGTGTAGGTTACCAGACAGAGAGATTGGTAGGTAGACAATTATCTCAGATAAAATTTTAACAAAATACGGGTTTGTCGATGATTTGTGGCATATAGGTATATTTCCAATTAATTTTCAAAAGTAAAAACAATCAGCAGGACTCCTGGTAACATGTAGTTATTATTGGCTGTGTGGATTAAATGACTAAAGATTCCTCAGATGTTCTCAGATGTTGCATTTTTCTCGGATGTTCCTCATGTGCCCTGCACACAGTCTCACACGGCAACAGAATGTGGTTGGTTTGAATGCATTAATAATAAACTGAGAGTCACCAGTATTGGGTCAGTGTCATAGTAAGAAAAGAAGTCAGAACACTTCTCCTTGATGTCATTTTACCAAGAGTGAGCCCAGATTTGAATTCTCTACTTTACTGTGTCTTCTGTCGTCCCTGTCTGTCTGTCTGTCATGTGAATCTAAATCTGTGTCTGTCTGAATGCTGTCTTGTGAATCTGTCCCTGACCCTGTGTGTCTGTCTGGGTGTGTGTGTCCCTAACAAAGGGCTTTGCTCTGTTTACTGAATAGCATAGAAAGCATCTCATGGGGAAGGAATACACATATATAGAAATTTGTAACAGTTTTACAGGGGATTCAGTTGCTCATGACGACCGCCCAACTGACCCAGACAACAAATAGTATTACAAATATCACTGTTTACCAAGCAGTATCTGTATGTTCCATTCGGTGTTTATGGTGGATATTCACTTGTAAGATTGTTTTCAGCCTATTTGCTGTTTCCAGCAGATTGTCATAGCACATGGAAGAGTACGTAATTCAAGATTATAGGCTGTAAAAGTTGATCCCATGGAAAATCCAAGGCAAACAAAGTTGGTTGTTACATTGTTCTCTTACAGGCAGGTTAAACAGGTACACAGTGGGACAGCAGTCTTAGGTGACTCAAGGTGTTATTGACGCTGACTGTGAGGTCCAACAAAAGCTTCAGTTTCTTATAACGTAAGAGCTATTTTTTATCACCTGTATGGCCACAATTAGGTAAGCTGGTAACCAAAAAAGGTGGAGGGGGGGAGCCAGAGCTAGCATATCAAAGTAGAATCTGTGTAAATCTCGTGTGCATAGCCCATCTAACCTTCAGAGTAGTAGTCATTATTCGCAGGAGTTACAGTCTAAAAGACATTCACAGCTCAAACTGAAGATTTGTCGTTAGAGCAGCTGACTCTGTGCGGTGCAAGCTGCCTCTAGATGATTACTTTTTTGTCCCTGTGATGAAACACCATGACCAAGGCAACTTACATAAGAAAGAGTTTATTTGAGGCTTACAGTGTCAGAGGGCTAGGGTCCATCGCTATCATGTCAAGGAGCACATCAGCATAGCAAGTGGGCAGGTAGACATGGCGCTGGAGCAATTAGCCAAGAGCTTACATCCTGATCTACAACGATGAGTCAGAGACAGAGACAGACACAGACACACAGAGAGAAACCCAGATAGAGACAGAGAGGGACAGAGAGGGACACACAGAGACAGACAGACAGACAGACAGACAGACACACATACACACAGAGAGAGAGAGAGAGAGAGAGAGAGAGAGAGAGAGAGAGAGAGAATGAGAACTAGAGAGAGAGAGAGAGACAGAAAGGGACAGAGAGAGACACACACATAACACAGACACAGAGAGGGACAGAGAAAGAGAGGCAGAAAGAGGGACAGAGAGAGACACACACACAGAAAGTGACAGACACAGAGAGAGACTGAGACAAATATCCCAACCTGAGGCTATGGGGGACGGCATTCCCATTCAGACACCACAGGGGCAGTGAAGGGTCTGGACTGGAACTGCCCATTTGTGTTTCTTTCTCATGGCTCCCAGAGTGTGAGTTAGGGAAGGGGACGGTAAGCGAGCCATACTTCAGGTAACAAGATTGGGAAGCACACAGGTAGCTTCCAGGATTTGAAATGTAGTGTTTTAGAAAAATAAAGTTGAATTCTGAATGAGACTAGGTAAACTTTTAAGGTCTCTGTAGACTGAAATAATTCTGATTTTTGTTTCAATGTATTAACAAGTGATATACTTGGAAGATATTTTCATGGAGGCCAGTGTAGTGTAACTTTAGTGGTGAACTACATAGTAACTGAAGTGATCCCTTTATTTATTAGGGATAGATGATCTCCTGTTTGTCTACCTCTGTTTAGTCTCTGCTTTTTACAGTATTTACTTTTTACTGCTTAAAGATATGACCAAGACCTTTGAAGATAAGCAATGGCAATGATGTGAGACCTTTTTCTTAATGTGTATTGTAGAGGTTCCAGAAACTTCAGCAGCTGCAGTGCGGAGGACTTTGAGAAGTTAACTTTGAATAAGGGAGGGAGCTGCCTTCTCAACGTTCCGAAGCCTGATGAAGCTTATAGTGCGCCCTTCTGTGGTAATAAGCTGGTGGACCCCGGGGAAGAGTGTGACTGTGGCACACCAAAGGTCAGTTGAGTCTTCCGGCTTTGCTGTGTGAGATGACCGTGAGGTTTGCTGAGCACCTCGGGCAGGGGAGTAACTACGGGCTGTAGTGGTAAAGTGAGGATTACCACTGTTGTGTAGTGGGCTGTGTCTCTGGGACTGGTCAGCTCCTGGGGATCTACCCCACGATGCCGTGACCTCCGGCAAGCACCGTGGTACCATTCTTTTCAAATGGTACCTATCTGCCTAGTATTTTTACTGTAACTATTGGATTATTTGTTACTGGCATTATCTGTAACTGGTTAGTTCTTGAAGTGTTCACCATTTTGGTCATGCCATTCAAGCAGTATTTGTTCAGCCGGACTCAGTTACTAAGTGAATTTCAGCTGCTTCATCCTTCAGCGTCATCAGCATCAAAACCCTTCCCCCTCCGAGCACCAGCATCCTTTGGTTAATGGTCCTTTACCATGGCCCTGATTCCAGGGCCCTTAGCTCTGTCCACCGTCATTGTCACTGCATGCTGCACTGCATGAAGTCCCCTTCCCCTTGGACTTCCCCTTGGGCTGCCATTGGATCCAGAACATACTTGTTCAGATGTGAAGCCTACTGTGTTATTCCCAGCCATTTTCCTTGCCCAACCAATCCTGGTCTGGAAAGCCTTCCCGTATCCTAAGAGAGAACTGTTTTCTAGTCTATGTGATTGAGGCATTCCGTGACTTCTGTTCAGCCCTTTGGATTCTCCTGACCAACGACTCGAGAGGAGATTTCTCATGCCTGGAACTGGGGCTCTCTTAGGTCGTTTACAGCCCTTGGGGGGACATTATCACCCGAGAGTTGTCACTTCATTTAAGCTATAAATCTAAGCCGGGCGGCGGTGGTGCACACCTTTAATCCCAGCACTCGGGAGGCAGAGGCAGGTGGATCTCTGTGGGTTCAAGGCCAGCCTGGTCTACGGAGTGAGATCCAGGACAACCAAGGCTACACAGAGAAACCTTGTCTCAAAAAACAAAAAAAGCTATAAATCTATATATACACACACACACAAATATTATGTATATATAGCTTTTAGATAAACCTATAGCAATCTATTCCCTGCACCTTTTCCCAGCAGCCTTAGTGTTCTGTGGCCCCGCCTCCCTCCCTCTCCTTCTGTATGGCCCTGGTCCTTGCTCCTCAGGTAACCCATCCCCATTTCCTTAGGTTTTGCCGTGCACCCCCTGGTGTCTACGTCTGTCAAGCAGGCTCCCATGTACTCATTTGCCCTCTGTGTATCTTGTGCTGTATGTTCAACTCTTTACCCTCATTTGAAAAGTTGTCTTATTTGCTATGACGTTCTGTTTTATTTATCTTGAACATGTGTCTTTTATTAGATACTTGATTTGTAAACATCCTATTTATTTATTTATTTATTGGCTGAGTGTGAGATTTACTACCGAACATGATTTGGTAGCGTATAGGCGGGCACTGTAGAAGCTTCAGGAATGCAGGACTTGCCACTTGTCCAGGCTCTGGACTGTGACTGGGGATATATTTGACCCCACAGCCGTCAGGAATGAGCAACCGTGCCTTCAGACTCATCTGCATTAAACGTGGTGAAGCTCTATTTCTTTGAGATGTGAGTCTTCTGGCGGCCAGGGAACTTAACTTGGCTCTATGAAGAGCCTTAGTCACATGTTCCTTATTCTGCAGCTTGGTGCAGAAGGACATGATGACCTGGCCACTGTGAACTCTGGCCGCTGTGCCCTGGGGCTTCCCAAAGGCACCATGCCCACCTGTCTGGAGCCTAGACTGGGGACAGCATTGAGATCAGAGACTTGAATGGCTGCTAGAAAATTGTCTCTAAGGTCGCTGAGGGCAGCCCATATAGGCTACAGGCTGCATACACTACCAAGGACGCTGCTGTTGGCTACCATTGCACACCGGACCCCCATGGGGAAAGAGACCCAGTCAGCTTAATTAGCTGCAAATGTAAATGCCCTCTTAACAGTTTGCCTTTGATAAAGTGCAGTGTCTTAGAACACAGAGCTTTGATTGTGATGAAAGCCACTGTCACTTTGTGCTTTTATGGCCGATGCTCTGGGTGCTCCCCCTTGGTACAGATTTTCTCCTAGGAGTTTTATAGTTTTAGGCTTTATATTTAGGTCCATGATCTATCCTGACTTATTTTTTTTTCTCTATTTTATTTGTGTGTTTGAAAGTGTAGATTGTAGCCCATTTGTTTTAATTTTTGTTATGCGATAAAAAATGGTAATGACCCTGATTTAATCAGTGTACATTGATTATATGAATTTATACTGTCTCATAGATATGTAAAATTACTATATGTTAGTTAAAAGGTAAAGTTAATTTTAGGACTTTATTATGAAATAATTGTTGCAGATAAGAGGTTGTGGAACAGTATATACAGCCCCATGTACTCCTCTGCCAGTCTCCCCCAGTGGTGACAGCTTACAAGGCTATAGCACATTTATAGGGGGTTAAGATTTCTGCATTCACACAGGTGTCTGTGGGTGGGAGGTTGGAGGTGAGATGTAACCGTGGTGGCCCAAAGCATGGTGACAGAAGCTGAGAAAAAATGCTGCTCTGTATGGTGTGTGTGCTTAGCATGTACAGGGCACTGAGGCCAATCCTCACCTCCTACCCCACAAGAAAAGGAATAAAGGAATAGTGTGCCTACCCAGGGAAAAGAGCCGTCGTCCCATGAGCAGTGGGACCCAGAGCAGGAAGAGAAAGGCATCCCTGGATATTTACTTCTCTGTGGTCTTCAGAATTCACGTCAAAGCATAACCTCCAGAGAAGCCGCATTTGGCAATGGGGTCTCTGAGGAAATAATTAAGACTAACACTGTAGGGTGGAGCCCTGATTCACCAGGATCAGTGTCTTAAGCAGAAGCAACAGCCATTTCCCTAGCTTTCTGTCCAGTGCGATCACTGAAGATGGGCCACGTTGTGTGTGCCAGCCAGCAAGAGAGGGTCCCCTGAAACTGTGAGAGCCTTCTCCTTGCTTTTCCAGCTTTCAGAACTGTGAGAAAATACATTTCCATTCTTTAAGTCCCTCCGTGTTTGGTATTTTCTCCTGGAATTACCAGCTGTCTTGAAATATGTTGACAATTAAATACTAGCAGCTAAAGAGGCTGATGTGCCTTGAAGCAAACAGCTAGGGGGAGAGAAACGGCTCTGGCTGGGGTAAGATGACATTACAGGACAGGAAAAGAACGTTACTGATGGCCACTGCTACCAAGGACTCATTATTTATTGGGGACCATTTTCTGTTCACAGGAATGTGAGTCGGACCCGTGCTGTGAAGGACGCACTTGTAAGCTCAAGTCATTTGCTGAATGTTCATATGGAGACTGTTGTAAAGATTGCCAGGCAAGGAATTCCCCCTGTCAGGAACAAATCAGAGAATCAAGTTGATCTGTGGAAATGCAGCTTCCGAGATCGCTATCTACCATTCTTATTATATGATCATTTTATATTTCATCCCACTTCTGGGCATTTTATTTTTCTGTCAGGGGCCTATTGAGTTGACTTGTGTGTTTTGGGTACTGCGGATTCAATATAAGGCATTGTGTTTGCTGGGTAAACACCCTACTGATAAGTTATGTCCCCATCTTTTATTTTCTCTCTAAAGTAACATATTTGTTAGAGAAAATTCAAAAGTACCAAAATATGGACTGTAGAAAATTAAGGGTTGGGAAGTTAACTGATAAAGAGGATCTGAATTTGATCCCCAGAAACCTTTAGAAACCAAACCCCAAACCAAACACTGAGGTGGCATGCCTCGTGATCCCATGATCCCAGCAGGGAACGTGGAGCTCTTCCTGGCTTGACTGGAGGATTGAGCTGAGGTGGTTTCCTGCCCTTGCCTCCCTCACCCAGCCATGCTGCCTCACCAGCAAGCGCTTTACAGGCTACCTTATCTCCCCAGCCCCGAGTGGTCGATCGGTCCATCCATCGGTCGCTTCATGCTGCCCTTGACTCTGTCATTGTCCTAGTTAGTACAGTGCTTCTGCAGCGTTCCTTGTGATTTCATTTAATTTGCACTTCTTTTGAATGCCTGTGAGGGTTTTTCATTTTATAATATATATGAATTGCCTGTTATGGGGTTTGTTCACTTTTGTGTTGGGTGACTTAATCTTTGTTGTTGGAACCTTTATACATGCACCGTGGTCTTAAATTTGATGAATTTGCAGAGATTACCCTGATATTCCTATTTAATTTGAATCTCATTCCCTTAGTTCCTTCCAGGCGGCTCCATGTGCAGAGGGAAAACCAGTGAGTGTGATGTCCCCGAGTACTGCAATGGCTCCTCCCAGTTCTGTCCGCCAGACGTCTTCATTCAGAACGGATACCCTTGCCAGAATAGCAAAGCCTACTGCTACAATGGCATGTGCCAGTACTACGACGCACAGTGTCAGGTCATCTTTGGTTCAAGTAAGATACCTTCAGTTGATTGGTTTGATGTCATCACCTGTTTGCTTTAGGTTTTTTACTGATGAGATCCTCGGATCCTCATCCTTGTTCGTCCAGTAGTCATGCTTAGGAATGTCACATGTCTGATGAATCAGTTGATGCTGTGTGCTCCTCTCCCTCTTTCCACTTCGTATAACACACAGTACCTATTTATATGCGCACGCGCACAGGTTTTTTTGGGAGGGTGGGTAATGAGGACTGTACTTAGAACCTCACACATGCTGGGCAAGCACACCATTGCTTTGCTGTGTCTTCAGCCTCCAGTTTTCTAGTTTTAGTAATAGAGGCTCTATGGGTCTGACGTTTGCATTCACCACTTAAAATGTCCTCGTGATCCATCTGTATTGATGCGTTTATATCTCAACATATTAGAGTATTCTGTTAGTTAAGTGGACCTGATGTAGTTTCTCATCCCTGTGTGTATTAAGTGTGTCTTTGTGTATGGGTGTGTGTGTATGTGAGTTTGTGTGTGTGTGTGTGTGTGTGTGTGTGTGTGTGTGTGTGTGTGTGTGAGTGTGGATGCAGACCAGTTGGCCCTTGAGCTTTTGGGGATTCCTCTGTCCTCACCTCCCACTTCCCCACAGGAGCACTAGGGTTATAGATGTGAACTGCTTTATGTGGGTTCTGGGGATTTGAACTCAGGTCCTGACACTTGCATGACAAAGCCCTGTACTCACTAAGCCATCTTCCCAGTTCCTTCCTTGTTTTCAATTTTTATGTTGATGTGTATGTAGTATATGTTTTTAGTGGGGTTTTTTTGTTTAAAGTTTTCATCTTTATGAAACATTCTGTAGATTAAAAAGTGAGATTATTATATAATTTTACTATGAAAATTAAAGTAAATTTCTGCCCAACACTCCCATCCTTTGAGATAATAACTGTTACTTTTATGTAGCTAACTTTTTCTTGTTACTCATTCTAAGTATTTATATGTATATTTATTCATTTATATTTGAGGCAGGGTCTTGCTGTGTAGGTCAGGCTGGCCTTGGACCCACAGTCCTTTAGCTGTCGCAGCTTTCCACGTGCTACGTGTGTGTCACCACGCCCAGCACCTCCAGGTCCTTAGATAACCTCTCTGTAATGCTACTCTTTATATTCTTTAGAATGATTTTATTGTTATGAGTTTTGCCTGCAAGTATGTATGCGTACCAGGTACATGCCTGGTGCCTGTAGAAGTCAGAAGAAGGCATTAGATCTCTTGGAAATGGAGATGTGGATGTTTGTGAACTACCATGTCGGTACTGGGAACCAAACCCAGGTCCTCTGCAAGAATAATAAGCGTTCCTAACCACTGAGCCATCTCTCCAGCCCCTGCTTCTTTGTTTTTATGGAAGATGAGAATTTTCATTCTTTGTCTTCTTTCAACCCTTGACAACTCATATCCATACGCATGATCATTTTCTATTCTTCTTTCTTCATTGTAGAATAATGTAGTTTTCAGAGAAGTATGGATGTATTGCATAACAGCCACATTAATGCTGTTCTTATCTGAACTGTATAGTAAGGTACAATTGGTTTTCTGCTCTTCTCTTTCTCTAGAATTAATCATTCTCATTCTCTCTCCCTCTTTCCCTCCCTCTCTCCCTCTGACCCTCCTTGTCTGCCTCCCTGCCTCTAGATCTCTCTCTCCTTTGAGTGAGTTTGCCAAATACTTACCATTAGTTGAATTGCAAATAGTTAACCACTATTCTGATATTGTCTTGAAGTGGTCTCAGGCATCAACTGTTTACTGATTCCAATCTGTTTAAAGAAATCTAAAACAAGATGTTGCTGTTTGTCTTCAGTTTTGGTTTGTTTTTTTTTTTGTATTGTTCAGGCTCTCTAGAGAAACAGAGCTAATGGAATTCATACACACACACACACACACACACACACACACACACACACACGCACACACACACAGAGGATGGACTGACTCATGCACTTCTGCTATCAGTAGAGCTGATGGAGTTACTCCACTCAGGACCCAGAAGGAGCTGGTGTTCCAGCTCAGCTCCAATGGTAGGAACATCGCAGGTGTCTCAGCCTGGTGTCTATTGGGAAAAATTCCCCTCTTCCTGGTCAGTAGTTTGTTCTTTTCAAATGTGAAATGGATTGTTTGAAACCTGTCCATGAGTGCGGCCTGCTGTGTTCTACTCGGTGAAGTGTTAGCCTCATCCAGAGGTGCTCTTCCAAGCCCACCGTCAAGTGTCTATTACAGCACACGACAAAGGGATGAGAGAGGGAAGGAAATGAGAGCATTTCATCACAGTCCTCCTCATGATGAAACAAGAGATTGATGACAGTGGCAGTTCTCAGGGTTGTAGCTGCTCTGTGGTCACATCTCGCACTTCTGGCTCTCCAGTCTACATTATGCTGTTACACTGCCCATTCTGTTATTCCCTTTGCCACCAGTAAGCGCCTTAGTGGGTTATAGCTCCCACTGGTGGAGTGACCCAAACATTCATTCCTGAAGGGCCTGGGCCCTGTAGCTTTGCTGGATTTGGCTGTGACAGGCTGCAATAAATACTAAGAAGTGTTCCAGGCCTGCTTTTCTTGCTTCCATGTAGGGATATGGATCTGTCATCTAGCCACTTGCAAAGCCTTTCTCTGTTAGTTCAGAAGTAGGAAGAGCCCAGCATAATTGAGCGTGTGGTATAAGTTCCACTCCAGTGGAATCATTGTTGTGGCATCTAGTGGAAGAATTTCTTCTTTGGACACTCAGACCTCTAAGCTATCAGAGCATGAAGTCATAGGAACAGGAAGCATATTTTTGCTAGTGTCACTAGAGGCATAATAAATGTGGCCACTCTCATTTCCACCCCTTAATACCTGTAGCTGAGTTGTGGTCATCGGTATCATTTGTTAGACCCGATTCAGGGCATATATAGCCCTCTGAAGAAATGTTGTTCCAGTCCTTCTAACTTGCATTGTAACTGAGTCTCTAAGATGAATTTCCACTGCTCTAATAAGCTGTTCTAGTGCAAAGAAACTATTATACTTAGTGATATGGCTAGGCCTGTAATCCAGCCACTGAGAAGGCTGAGGTAGGAGAATTGCAAGTTTAAGACCTGCCTGGGCTACAGAGCAAGTTCAAGGCCAGCCTGTGCAACTTAGTGAGCCCCGTCTCAAACAGAAAAAAAGTTCTGGGATATAGCCCAGTGGTGGAGCACTTGGCTAGTGTGCACCAGGCCCTACGTTCAGCCTCCAGTACTGGGAAAGTAAGTGGTGTGTATGTGCGGGAGCACAAAGTGCTGTCCCTTCGGTGATAGAGACGGAATAGTGTGATTACCTGGGACCCAGGTGCTGGCTCATCCTCCTGGAATAGCACCATATCAGAGACTTGGTGTGTTTGGGTGATGGTCGAAGGGGCTGGGAAAAGAGGCTGCCTCCAGGTCACAGAGCGAGGCTGCCTTGCGATTGCTTGTTTTGGCCCGAGCACCTCAGTTGGTCACAGTCATGCATTCCTCTAGCTCTCCTTCCAAGCAAGGGAACAGCAACGTGTACCTTAGGGATGTCCCAGGAGGAGTCTCCAGGGTCACAGCTGTTCACTTGGGTGAAGCTTCCCTTGGGCTGTCTGTGAAACGCTTTGTTCTTCTCTTCCTGTGCCAACCCTTGGTAGAATTACTCATGTGGTCACAGGGGCTGGGACAGGATTTGGAAGACAGTAGACATGGGGTTGTGGTGCCTTCCATTGGCTTCATTTTGATGATCCGTGGTGCTACTGAGGTCCCATCCCTGGGCTGCACTGTGCTGCACCCTTGTATTTTTTCATCAGCTGAGCATGACTGAGTCCCCTGGGGAGGAATGTTGCTTTTCCGCACACATTCCCCAGATTGCAGGGGCTGATTATTAATACCGATGGTTTGGACAGGGAGCCTTCCTTCCCAGAATTCTGTCTCCCATCACTCTCTCCTCTCTCCTCCAGTCAGCAGGAGCAGCAGATTTGACTCAGTCCCTCACTGTATCTCATCTGGAAAAGCTGTAACTTTCCCTGTCCTCTGAGGACTTGGATGGGGACACTGTGGGACTTTTCTCCTGGGCAGCCTTCTGGCTGTTTCTCCTCCTTGCCCACTTCTTCTGGGGCTCTATCTCCTTTCACTCACGTCTGTCTTCTTTAAAACTGACTTAGCCTTGCACCAGGCATGTGCGAGATGAAAGGGGAGCTTATTTAGGAAGGAGAAGGACATAAGAAAATGAGAGTCAAACCTTTATCATATGGTGTAGGTCTCTCTATGTAACGTAAGCATCCATGTACAGTTAAAAAAAAAAACATCTGGCAGTACCTGATGTAGCTGGAGCAGTGGTGGGTATGTGAGAACAGAGAGTGGGTTCACTTCACACTGTGTCTTACTGTATGAACTGGTTCCTGTTGCATAGCTGTGACCAGTTACCCATGAGAAGAATTTAAGGAAGATACATTTTGGCTCCTGATTTCTGAGAGGGTCAGTTTGTGTTTGTTTGGCCCCGTGGACATCTGAAGATCATCATGGTGATGGAACTGTGTGGCAGAGAAGTTTCTGTACCTCATGGTGGATAGAGATAGGAAGAGAAGGATTCAGGAGAGGGGCCATGGCAAGATATAGCTTCAAGGGCACATACTCCCCCCCACCACCAGTGACCTGCCCTCCAACTAGATCCTGCCCCTTACTTTTCCCTATTTCCCAATAATCTTATCATATTATGAACCTATCAATGGATTGATGAGTCCAGAAGATCAGAGCTCTGGACACAGCTCAGATACAGTCAGGCAGGCTTTATAATCTATGTCTTTCTCAGTCCAATCAGGTCGATAATACTACCTTTCACACGGTGCATGCGTCTTACTTGTAATAATAATTTAATGGTATTTGTTATAGAATTTGAATACTTGAGTCCAGACTTTTATGTACAAGCTAAGCCTTGATTTTACCTGTCTTTGTTACGTATGAAGTGTAGAACAAAAGGCTGAAACTTTTAAAAGTGTGCAAGTAGTCCCTACAGATGTGTGAAGAGTCATAGGGAGTACTTCTGTTTCTAAGTGAAGTTACCGTAACTCTTTTCCTTTTTAAATGTTGAATATTGCAGAAGCCAAGGCTGCCCCCAAAGATTGCTTCATTGAAGTGAATTCTAAAGGTGACAGATTTGGCAACTGTGGTTTCTCCGGCAGTGAGTACAAGAAGTGTGCCACTGGGTAAGTGGAGGCAAGGGTGTAGAGAACTGTGAAGAAGGGACCAGCCATCTCTGGAGTCCTTTGTACCTGCTCCTGTGTCTGCTGCCTTTCTCCCGCTTCAAATGCTTAACTTCTCACATGTAACATGTCCAGCAGGGCATCAGAGAGACGTGTAAACCTGGTGAAGTAATCCATCCCTTTGCGTGCCCAATGTCAATCCAGTGGGTTTAGAACCGTCTTTTGTTTATCCATAATCTACAGTAAGATTCCTGACTGAAACCACCCCCTCTTTCCTGCAGTAAAATACTTCCTTACTCAATCCTGCATACAAGACATGTGCAGTATCAACTGGGTCTTTCATTAGTTCCTTTTCAGCCTTACGTGCATTTAAAGTGATGCAGTCGAACTTTCTTGTTATTTTGGTAGGCTGGTGAGTTGGCTTAGCAGGTTAAAGTGCTTATCACCAAGCCTGATAATCTGAGTTCAGTCTCCTGAACCTGTACCGTAGGTGGAGAGAACTGATTCTAGCAAGTTGTCCTCTGACCTACACACAGGCACTGTGACAGACCTGTGCAGGGGCTGGGATGTGCAGGGGAATACATGCACAGAATAAATGTAAAACGCTTTATTTTTATAACTAATGTTTGCTTATAAAATTAGCATCATAAATGGGAGCACATCATTCCAATGTGTTTCCTCCTGCTTTGTGTTTACACTCTGGGCATACCCACACTGGCATTTCACTCGGTGAGGATGGCTCTGCAGTACTGTGTGCTGCCACTGGTGGAGCCCAGTGGCTTGTGGAAAGCGGCGTTGGCTCAGCAGCGGCAGTGGCCCATGTGCTCTTCTTGCTCCTTAACTCTGCAGGAGTGTTCAGTCACGCCAACTGGCTTCGTAACTGTTCTGCTGGTGTGCAGAACCAAGGCGGCTTTTAAAAGAAAGAGTTAACGGGGTTTACGGTTTCAGAGGGTGAGTCCGTGGGAACATGGACACAGTGGGAACATGGCAGCAGGCAGGCAGGCAGACATGGTGCTGGAGCAATAGCTTAGAGCCACATCCTGATCTGCAGGACAAGAGAGAGACCCTGGGCCTGGCTTGAGCCTTGGAACCTGAAAGCCCACCCCCCGATGACACACTTCCTCTAACAAGGCCACACCTCCAAATCCTTTCAAATAGTGCCATTCCCTGGTGCAAAAGCATTCAAGTATATGAGCCTGTGGAGGCCATTCTTATTCAGACCACCACAGTAACATTTTCTAGTCTACACCATGATTTTTTTTCATCGACTCATGAGTTACTGTTTAACTTCCAAACTCACTTTTTAGTTTAATCTCATTGAGAAGATCCTGGGGGCTGGGGAGATGGCTCTGTCTATAAAGTGCTTGTGTGTGAGCATGAAGACCTGAGTTCGGATCCCCAGCACTTACATAGAAACCAGGCTCGGCAGTGCATACAAATAATCCCAGAGCTGGGGGCACAGAGATGGGAAGGTCCCTAGGACTCACTGACCAGCTCGAGTGGCCAACCAGCAAGCTCCAGATTTAGTGAGAGACCCTCTCTCAAAAAACAAAGGGCGGAGCAGTTCAAGACATCCATTGTTGACCTCTGGCTTCCACATGTCCACACACAGCGTACACACCACGTGTACGTGCTCATACCCCATACATGCACACGTAACAAATAAGTGAATTCTACAATAATTTTAAAAAGAGCATGCGCTGCACGCCCAGCTCCTGCTGTGTTGTGCGTCATGACCTCGCATGTGGTTTGTTGGGGACACTGTTCTGTTTCATCAAGTGTCACCCGCAGTTGTTGTACGTGTTGGTTGTGTTTGTTGCTGGTTAATTGTCTTAATCAAATGTTTCCATGACCCTGGCTAGGGCTGTTGAATGTACTTGCTTCTTCACAGAGAGAGTCCAGGGGGATCTGCTTCCTTTTTAGTTCTGTTAACTTCTGTGTTACATGTTTTCCTTTGTTATTGGGCACAGACACATCTCAGGATGACGTCTTAATGAATCACTCTTTTTATCATGTTCACATTTTCACCATTACTTCTGGAACATTCTTCCGTAGCTTTTGCCATAATGTTACTTTTTTATCTCCGCTGTCACCTCTCCTTACTAGACTAGGCTTGATGACACATTTCCCCTCTGTGGTTAGCACGATACCTGGAATATGGTGGCCATTAAGTGCTTGTTGAGTGAATGAGTGAAAGCATGGTGGTATGAGAGACAGACTAATGGGCTGAGAATCAGTATGAAGGATGGAATGAGCTGGCATGAAACCTAGGGTAAGGGGATTAGTACAGACTGGAAGGCAGTTTGGTGGGCTGAGCATACTCCTTTTTCGTTTGTATTTTTGTAAAGGGCCGTGTTTTATAGCCTAGGCTGGCCTCAGACTTCTGACATTGCAGGCATATACCATCGTAGCCGACACACGTCCTTGTTTTTAGCCTTCTTGGTTTCACAGCCTCATGAGTATCTTGTTGAAGATGTTGAGACTACGTTTATCTAACTTAACATCCTGAGAAGCTTATTCGAGAACTTTGACAGTACTGCAAGGCTAGTGCAAGGGTTAAGAGTGTGCGTTAGAGCAGGGCAGTGGTGATGCACGCCTTTAATCCCAGAATCTCTGCGAGTTCGAGGCCAGCCTAGTCTACAAAGCGAGCTCCAGGACAGTTAGGGCTGTCCAGAAACGCGCCTCCCCCCTACAAAAAAAAATGTGCCTTTGCAGTTCGAGTCTGTAAATTTGAATTCTGGTGTGACCACTTCAAGGCTATCACTTTGGGCAGAATCCTTCGCCTTCGCCCCTCTTCTCTGTCCTGTGAGACGCGGATAGCGGAGGCACCTCTTCCCGAGCGTTGCTGTGAGACCACGTGCACTGGGGGTGTTGTGCTAGCCGATCGGTCATGACGTTTATCCTGCACATCGTTCTCTCCTACCATCCTCTCATCCAGAGATGTCCCTTAGTTTTTCTTCCTGTGTGTGCCTGCACACGTGTGTATGTGCATATGTGTGCATTCACAACCATAAGTCACATGCTTTCTCTTTGAGTACGTAGACTGTATTCCCTTAAGGCTTTTGTTTGTTTATTTGGTATTTGTTTCCTTATTTGGCATTTATGTCTTATTTCCTATGTAGTCCTATTTATAAAACACCATATTTGTCAACAACTCGATAAGTTAGACTCTGCTGAGCCATAGACAGGCAGTGAAGAGGGGCAGGAGTGGGCAAGGACACACCTGGGCACTGTCTGCTGCTCTACCCGGTGACTGCATTTTAGCCGCAGCTAGCTCACCTCTTCCCCGCTGCTTCAAGGAGACCCGGGTTGACTTTCTGTCGAGATCTCCTTCAGCCAAGAAACAGCAGACAGGTCTACATATAAATATCAGAGCTTCTCTCGGGCGTCCACTGGGCGCATTTCATGTTTCCGTTGTTTCTCTTGCTCAATAGGAACGCTTTGTGTGGGAAGCTGCAGTGTGAGAACGTCCAGGAGATGCCAGTGTTTGGGATCGTGCCAGCGATCATTCAGACACCCAGTCGAGGCACCAAATGCTGGGGCGTGGACTTCCAGCTTGGTTCAGACGTCCCCGATCCAGGGATGGTGAATGAAGGCACAAAATGTGATGTTGGAAAGGTAACCCATATTTTCTATTTACAAACAAAAACCACTTTAGAAATCATTATACAAAGTTGGTGGCTGGCTTCTTCCCTCTGGGAAAAAAAAAGTTTGTATCATAGCGTTTTTAGAAAATCCAAAGCCACCGGGAAGAAGCTTGGGGACAGCTCTAATTGTGCCACCTGTTTCTTCCCAGGAGTCCTCTGATGTCTTCCATGTTGGAATACTCTGTACATGTTTCTTTGCCCTGTGAATGTGCTATCATTTGTTAGCCAGATTGCTCTTACTGGGGAACTTAGGTGATTTCCCCAGTTCTTGGGATGGGAGCTCGAGTTCCTAGATTTGTGTGTGTCTGTGCCTCTGGGTCAATAATGTCATGGTGCTTGCCCTGCCCGTGTTCCTTGAGTCCACTGTGAGCCCAGGGTTTGCCAGCATATGGCTTATAACCAGTGCTTCCATGTGAGTGGGTGATCAGGGGCTTGTCCCCTCTGAAATGATTATTGCTGTGACAGAAAGAGGTGCTGGCTGTCTAGGTTCAAAACCATAATCAATCAATAAACCACGCCCCTCTCTTTTCTCAAGATTTAGCAAAAGAGATGGCGATGTGTGTGTGTGTGTGTGTGTGTGTGTGTGTGTGTGTGTGTGTGTGAGAGAGAGAGAGAGAGAGAGAGAGAGAGAGAGAGAGAGAGAGAGAGAGAGAGAGAGAGAGAGAGAGAGAGAAAGAGAAAGTTCTGCAAAGAATATAATCTTACAACATGTAGTATTTGATAACTATGCACTCAGGTCTTTCACATTCTTAATGTGCTAAAGCTTTAAGGAAATAGTTAGGTCCTTAGTACCATTCTGTTTTCATTTCTCATGTAAATTTCTTTTGCCCTAAGAATGCTACATTTGTGTCAATTTCTTGGCAATTATATTTTAACGGTAGGTTATAGCTTTTATTAATGTAAGTGCCCCTTTGCTTAATTTTTTTTTCAAAGATTTATTAATTTATTATGTATACAGTATTCTGCCTGCATGTGTCCCTGCAGGCCAGAAGAGAGCACCAGATCTCATTACAAGTGGTTGTGAGCCACCATGTGGTTGCTGGGAATTGAACTCAGGACCTCTGTAAGAGCAGTTGGTGCTCTTAACCACTGAGCCATCTCTCCAGCCCTTGCTTAATGTTTTTATGCTAAATTTTCCTTTAATTGATATTATTACTGACTTTGTTCCTGATTAAATTGTATAATAGGGTTAAAACTTTTAAAATTGAACTCTAAAATGACATTTTAAATGTGTGTCTTGAATGATTAGATGTTATTTGCTCTCAAGTTTCTCTTTTGGGAGAGCTTTTGAAGTTCTGAAATGTGGTTAGTCAGTGGCACAGAAGAGAGACCCTCAAGTCTGTGTGGATCTTTCCTGGTCTATAGTTTACTTCTTTAGCTAGTACTAAAAGTATCTACATTTGATCATTTGGTCTCTCTACTTCTTTGACCCTTCTGTAAGATAGTTTGCTACAAGAGTTGTTTTTTTTCTTTTTTAATTAAGGGATATGTACATTTATTTCCTTAATTTTTTACTTCTGCACATGCATATTTAAATTTTGATAGGAACTGCCAGTTTACCTTTTCTGTAGTGTGGTAACATTTTACACATCACTAATAATAGTCTGTGAGATGTGTTAGTTATTTGCGCTATTACCCTGCAAGGAAACGTCACGAAACACGACAGAATCCGCTAATAAGAGTTTATTCAGAGGAAAGGGATAGTGAGTGCCTGTACGGGGAGACGTGTGTGGAGAAGAAGGTTAGATCAGCGTTATGGCGGCTTTTTATAAGGCGGGGCGTGTACAGGTAGACGTAGATGACGTAGGCACGCTGCGCGCTTGTGTGGCTACGTGACATCACGGATCCTGGTCACGCGAGACGCCTTGACCCGGAAATTGCTATCTTGACCTGGGACTGGCCAGGCGGATGTGTCCGGGTCCGTCTGTCGTCCTGGTTACGAGACGCCCTGACCGGGAAATGGCTATCCTGACCTGGACCTGGCTAGGCGGAAGTGTCCCCCGGGCATATGCAAACACGCCTGACCCTTCAAGATGTCTTTAGGACAACATTTTTGGTAATGCCAGGCCTTTTTTTAAAGTTAGTTTCTAGAGCAGGCCTCTGTGTGGCTTCTT
This sequence comes from Peromyscus melanophrys, assembly GCA_902168415.1. Lineage (NCBI taxonomy): Eukaryota > Metazoa > Chordata > Mammalia > Rodentia > Cricetidae > Peromyscus > Peromyscus melanophrys. The sequence continues at coordinate 13,440 of CABHPR010157388.1, read as the reverse complement.
CAGAAACCTTTGGTTTTGGTTAGTTCTTCCTCCCCCCCCCACTCTTCCCCCGTCCTTCCTCCATTCCAATTTAAACCTCGTCTGCTCTTTCACATCATGCATCTTCTCCCTCCCCACCTAAGGCATTTTTACTCCCTGCCATGGTCCCTTTCTCACTTTGGGTCTCTGTAGACATCTGGTTCACAAACAGATCTAAAAACTTGACGCTGTGATGCACATATCAGAAGAGGAAACACTTGTCTTGGGGTCAGAGTCACCTCTCAGAATATTTCCAGTTCCATCCATTCATCTGCAAATTTCATTTCTCTTTACAGCTGCGTAAAATCTCATTTTTATTTGTTAGTCTGTGTGGTATCTGGTAAGGTCATTGTGGCCCCGTTACAGAGCTGGATCATGTGATACGTGTAATAGGTCTGTTTCTAGCTTTTTGAGGAACTTGCACCCTGGTTTCCATAGTGGCTGCATTAGTTGGCATTGCCACCAGCCGTGAATAGGGGTTCCCCTTTTTCCACATTCGTGCCGGTATTTGCTGTCAACTTTTAATCTTAGCCATTTTGACTGGGGTAAGGTGAAATCTCAACGTAGTTTTACTGTACATTTTCCCGGTGCTAATATATTTCTCAGCCATTGTATCATATCAGTTGTTTAGTTCTGTGCCCCATTTTGATCTGGTTATTTGTTCTCTTTCATTTTTTGAGAACTTTATATATTCTAGATACTAACCCTCTGTCGGATGTAGAGCTAGTAAAGGTTTTTTCCTTTTCTGTAGGCTCTCTTTTTTGTTCAATGATGGTGTCCGTTGCTATACAGAACCTTTGAAGTTTCTTGGGGTCTACTCTGCCACTTGCTGGTCTTAATGCCTGTACTTCTGAGGTCCTGTTTAAAAAGTCTTTCCTTTATCTATGAATTTAAGTGCATTGAAGAAATTCCCATTTCCTGTCTGTCAGCGTCAGAGGATTGGTCTTACAATGATGTTGTTGATTCGTTTGGAGTTGAGTGCTGTGGGGGGTGCTTTCTTAACGTAGACACTTACAGCTGTGAACTTCTGTCTTAGGATTGCCTTCATTTACGTGCACAGGGCTGGTGTGCTGTGTGGCCGTTTGCATTTGATCCCGTTTCTAGTTTCCTTCTTGATGTGTTCAAGGACCATTCATTGTCAGTAGTGTTTTCTTTAAACTCCCCTAGTCCGTGTGTGTTCTGGGGTTCCCTTGCTGTTGATAAATCACCATCCTACTCCCTTGTGATTAGAGTGCTGGCATTAAAGGCGTGCGCCACCATCGCTCTGGTATTCTTTTTGACGTGTCCAGTTTTTCTGTACATCACTTAATTCTTTGTTTATTTTTTCAGATTTGTAGGAATTTCCAGTGTGTAAATGCTTCTGTCCTGAATTATGACTGTGACATTCAGGGAAAATGTCACGGCCATGGGGTAAGCGGTGTTCCCTTTGGTTTGTTCCTAGTGGGAACACTGAGCTGACAATCCCAGTGAGGAGTAGATGAGAATTCCCACAGTTTCAAGGTAGATCTTGGGAGAATTTGTTGACAAATGTTTCATTTAACACACACACACACACACACACACACACACACACACACACACACGCACACACACACTTGCTGGGTGTGGTGGTGCATGTCCACGGCGTGGGTTCCAATCTAGCCAGCGCTGCACAGTGAGAGCCTATCTGGTTGGGGGGACGGACGAGTAATGAGTTTGTATGAATTTATTCTTCTTAGTTCCCATTCCGTAGTTGATTCAGAGCATACAATTAACCTGTGCTATTTTGCTTGTTTTAAAGGTGTGTAACAGCAATAAGAACTGTCACTGTGAAAACGGCTGGGCTCCGCCACACTGTGAAACCAAAGGCTATGGAGGAAGTGTGGACAGCGGGCCGACGTACAATGGCAAGTAACATTGAAGGACGTTGCTGTGGCCTGCAGCTGCCCCGGGCACGAGCTGGCATCCTCATCCCTTTCTTCGCTCGCCTCATCTGTTGAAATTGTGTTCATTCTGCTTCCTGCTTTGCTCGCAGACATTTCTGGGGTTTTAGTTTAGTAAACCCTTTCCTTTCAGGTTTTTGCCTGTCCTTAGAGACCAGTGCTTCTCTAGCTCTCCTGTCGCCTTGCTTCCTGCTGTGCGCGCCCAGATCACACCAGAGGTCTCTCTGGTGCTCACCTTGCAGCTCTTGCTATATGTCCTGCTCTCAGCTCAGTGCCTCCCCATACTGTTAGGATGGGCCCAAGGTCTTTAGCATGACACAGACGTGCCCAGCATGGATCCCCTCAGCTTAGCTCCGAGCCACACTTCACTGTGCTCCGCAATAAGTGATTCCTTCATTACCTCTAGTTTCTTATTTCTGGTAGGTGTGTTCCCTACCTGCCCCAATCTCAGTGAGTCTGCTCCTCCTCTGTTCTCCTGGTACTGCTACACCACCACATGCCACTGTGATTGCTTTTTAAGAACATCTCATTTTTATTTTCCTGGGGAGAAGATAAGCTTTCTTTTCTTGGGCGAACACTTAGTTCTGGTAACTGGTTCATAGGTGCATGTTTAGTGTTGCCAGAAATTGCCAGATCTTCCCAAAGTGGCTGCAGGAGTCCAACACTATCTGCAGCTGTGGTTCATGACCAAAGGCTGTTTGGAAAATCTCTGTGGTTCATATACCCAGGGTCACTCAAAGTAGTTGGTCCTGCTCTGACTCGCTGTCAGGTGCATGTTGCTGTTAACCTCACGTCCTCAGCAAAAAGACATTACATCATCTCATACATCATCATAAGAGGTAGGGTGAGCACAGGCGGTGAGATGTTTTGGAAAGAAAAAGCCCACGTTCATGTAATACTTATGGCAGTACATTGTAACGGTTCTGCTTTACTACTCGTTACTGTTAGCCGCTTACTGTGCCGTTGTGTATGTAGACTCTGTCACAGGTGTGTGCATGTGGTCAGCACAGTTGGTGCTGGGTACTGTCAGTGTCCCCGAGGGGCTGTGGAGCCTCTCTAACATTAGTTAGGGCCAGTGTTTGCCACTGAAGCCATTCTCCACACACATGGTGATGTTCAGTTGTGCTTTGACATTACGTTCTCTAGTTACTAAGGATGTGGACCATCTTTTCATGTGCATATTTTCAGTAACACATCTTACTGATGTCTCTGTTCAATGTTTTTCCCAAATTTTTCCTTTTTCAAATGTAACAGTTCCTTATATATTATGAATACAAATCCTTCATCAAATATATGCTTTGTATATGTATTTTATTTTTAAAGTTTTTTATATAGATTTTTTTAAATTAAAAGTTTTTATTTTTATTTAGCGTGTGTGCACCTGAGTGTGCATGCATGCGCACATGCGTGGCACAACACGTGTGGAAACTCTCTCCTTCCAGTATGTGCATCCTGGGGATTGAACTCGGTTGTCAGACTTGATGTAAATTCCTTCCCCTGCTGACCCACCTCCCTGGCCCTTTTTTAAAGTTAAGATCTATTTAATGTGATTTTGTCTGTGTGGCTGAATGTGCCATACCATGTGAGGGTGAAGGTCAGAAAACGATGTGTTTGAGTGGGTTTTCCCACTGTGCGGGTACCTGGAATCCAACTGGGGTCATCAGGTGTGGCAGGAAACATGCCTTTGCTCAGTGACTCATCTCTCTGACTCAAAGAAGGATGCTCCCCCTGTTGGGGACAGGCAGGGATACTCACCACTACACTAACAAGGAAGTGACTGATTGATTTTTATTATTAGTAGTAGATAGTGGTTACATATTAATGAGTGTTACCATGTCTCCAACCATGCGTATTTCAGGCTTTCTTGCATTTAATACCTTGTCTCCTGACTGCCCTTTCTTACTCTGCCCTCTTCCTTGCCTTATTCCATTTTCTTTTCATTTATTAATTTCTCATCTGCTCTCAGAACATTAGCTTTTAAAAAACATAGTCTATGTATGAGATAAAACATTTGAAGCTAGTTTTTCTGTTTGCTTTATTTTGATTAACACAAATGATTTCTATTTTTCTCCTTTTTTAAAAAATTATTTATTTTTATTTTATATGCATTGGTGTTTTTGCCTTCATGTATGTCTATGTGAACTGGAGCCACAGTTGTGAGCTGCTATGTGGATGCTGGGAATTGAACCTGGGTCCTCTGGAAGAGCAGCCAGTGCTCAACCACTGAGCCATCTCTCTGGCCCCTAATTATGTTTCTTGCAAATGACAAAATTTCTTTTTTCTTTATGGCTGAATAATACTCCATTGTTTATATTTATATAATTATATTTATTTATTCACTGACAGGCACTTAAGTTGGTTCTATATCTTAACACAGTGAAACCACCGAACTAGACTACTCTGTGGGAAGAAAAAAAGGTTTATTGGGGGATCACACTTCCAGGTTGTCTCTTGAGTGCAGAGGATAACAGTGGGTGGGAAAAGCCTCGCCAGTTTTAAGGGGACAGGTAGTATGTGTGTGTGTAGGGGGGGAGGGGCGGGGCAGCGGTAAGCAGGTGCGAACCAGAGCAGTCTCGGAGTTAGAGTAGCTAGAGGTGGGGTGTGAGCATGTGGGCCAGAACAGCCTGAGAGTTAGAGCAGCTAGAGGTGGGTATGTGAGCCATAACAGCCTGGGAGTTAGAGCAGCTAGAGGTGGGTGTGTGAGCCATAACAGCCTGGGAGTTAGAGCAGCTAGAGGTGGGGTGTGGGCCAGAACAGCCTGGGAGTTAGCATGAGGACTTTGATCTGTTGTGGGCTTGTCTGGGTTAATGGGGACCTAGATGCTCTTTGCTGGAGGTCGTTGACTGTAGATGGCAGGTAGGGAAAATAATGGCTTTTCCTGACAAACAGAAACTCACTTCGTGAGATTTCTGAGGAATGCCAACTTGAGGTTTCTATTTGCTCAGTAGCAATCCTTGTGTTTTTCCCTGGTCAGAGTTCTGCTGTCATTTAGGACATTATCAGTGGCACTGTCATTTAAGACAGGGCCTGCTTTGGACCTTGTGAATAATGCCACAATAAACATGGATATGCATGTATCTCTGCTATGACCTCGGTTCTTTTGGATATATCCTAAGGAGGAGTGCAGCTTGATTGCCTACTTACTCTGATTTTAGGCTTTAAAAAAGATTTCCACCAACAGCTTACAGTGTCCTTTTCCTGTCCTTCATCCCCAGGAGCATTCCGTGTTTCCTCTGAATCATCATTGTGACTGGGGTGAGGCAGAATCTTAGGGGAGTTTTGATTTGTACTTCCCCAATGACTCTTGAAAAGGGTTTTAGTTCATTTGCCCTTTCATGGATGGGATTACTGTTTTTGTGATCAATATTTGAGCCTGCCAGTCCCCATCATGCGTTCTGTAGTTTGCCTATGTACTGTGTTATGTAGAAGTTTTCTACTTTGATGCAATCCTACTGATTAATTCGTACTTTTATTTCCTGAGTTACGGATTCCTAACTAATCAGGACATCTCCATGCTAGTATCTTGGAGTTCTTCCTTCCTGTGTTTCCCTCTAGTAACCTCACAGAGTCGGGTCTTACATGAAGCCCTTGATCCTTTGTGAGTTGTCTTGTAGAGTCCAGGGACAGGGTGTGTGTGCAAACATCCACTTTCCCACACTGTTTTTCGAAGTGGCTGTCTGTCTCCTCCATCCAGATTCAGTTCGTTCTCTCTGTGTGGGTTTACTTCATGACCCTGTTAGCTGATGTGCCCGTTGTCATGCCAACATTACGGAGTTTACTGTGGGTATTTTGAAATTGAGTACCTATGATACCCTGCTCATTTTGCTTAGAGTGACTTTGCCTGTTTGAGGCCTGTTGTGGTTACAGATGAGTTTCAGATGTTTTTCCATTTCTGTGAAGGGTGGCACAGCGATTGAGCCTCAGGTAGCTTTGGTAATAGGTTATTTTAACAGCCCGTGAGCATGTGGGATGTCTTTTATCACTTTCTCAGTTTCGTCATTTTCATTATAGAGGTTTTTACCTTCTTGGTTAGTTCTATGCCTTGATTCTTGTTGTTGTTTGTTTTGTTTTGGGGCTACTATGAATGGGATCATTTTCCTGGTTTGCTCTTACTCTGGTGTAGTTTGTTGTTGTTGTTGTTTGTTTGTTTGTTTGTTTTCCACGTATTGGATTTTCACTTAAAAGTATATAATGGTCCAGCTAAATGTAAAAAATCAGTTCTAAGAGTATATGGTGGCATCTTTGGGAGTTTGCAGTATAGATAATCACACCTGCACACAGGAGTAGTTGAACTTCTTCCGTTCCTCTTAGTGATTTTTATTCCTGTTTCTTGACTGGTTTCTCTTGCCAGTTTTCAGTGCCACAATAAATAAGAAGGCCGAAGGCTGAGTGGGCACCTTTGTCATGGTGCTGAATTTAGAGGAGATGCTTTCTGGTTTTCCTCTTTAATAATCTTGGCTGTGGTCAGTCTATCGTTTGTTATGTTCAGGGCCTTCAACACATAGTTTATGCAGTGGTTCTCATGAGGGGGTGTTGAGTTTCATCTCAGGCTTTCTCTGTGTCTTGAGATGACCCTATGGTTTTCTGTTTGTGTGCTGACATTTTCTTCATATTTACACCATTCATTGAGCCATCTTTATAGCCCGGAATGAAACCATCTTACTGATAGTGTATAATTTTTTAAGGTATGTTTTACAGTTTGATTTTCAAGTATTTTATTGAGGATTTTGTATCTGTTTCTATGAAGGATGTTCATCTGTAGCCCCCCCCCCCCCCATCTCTCTCCTTTTCTTTTTTGATGCATCTTTATTATAGTCTGAACAAGAGTCACACTGGCTTTGAGGATTGCTGTTGGAAGATTTCCTCACTTTCTAATGCATGGAACAGTTTGAGGGAACCCATGTCAGTTTGTCTTTAAATGTCTGGAGCACTGAGCCATGAGTCTGCCTGTGCCTGGTCATTTCATTCATTGTTGAAAGACTTTCTGTTACAGCGGCAGGGTCAGTGGTTGTTGACTTAGTAGATCTTAATATCCTCTTGGTTTAGTTGGGAGAGGTGAGTGTGTCTAAATACTTAACAATATCTTGTAGATTTCCCCGTTTATTGGACTTGTAAAAACTTCTCTAGTAATCTTCTGGATTTCAGTGGTATCTGCTGTAATATTCCCTTTCCAACTTCAATTTTATTGATTTCTCTCTCTCTTTTGATTTGTCTAAGGATTTGTCAATTTTATCTTGTCATTTGCATCTGGAAAGATCTATAATACCACAGGCAAATTTCCATGTCATATTGTAGATAAAGCTAAATCTGTGATATGTAAAGAGCTTGAAGAAATGGAAAAGAAGAAAACCAAATATTCAGTATAAAACATGGAAAAATGCTCAACTCAGTATAAAAATGTAATTTTAAATCACATATGATATCACTTTTTTTTAACCTACCATATTGGGAAAAAAAGCCAGAATTTTGGCCTTGTACCGGCTATGGAAAATTTTTATATATCGCTTGGGAATGTATCAAATTTTAACCATTACTGTGGAGGACAGCTTTATAACACATCTAAGAAAGGATGAATGCATTTCCCTGACATAGAACAAATCTTCTCCGGGGAAAATTATTCTGTATTCACACCGGAGTGCATATGCCCTGGCTGAAGAGCAAAGTCATGCGTTGTAACATTTCTTCAGTGCTGAAATGTTGTCCAAATAGCAGCACGTATCAGAACTCCCTCTCTGCTGATGTAGCTGGATTGAGAGCAGGAAGACTCTGTGTGTGGTGTAGACAGACAGGAGCAGGTGAAGAAGTGATGCCCAGTAGTGCCTGTGTGACAGAGGACTACCGGGAGATGCATTTTGTCCTTTCTGAGGTTTGCATGAGGAAACGCCAGAAGATTAACTAAGAAAAATGCTGATGTGAAACATGTACAATTACCCGGGCCGTCGTGGGTGGAGAGCACTGACGTCTAATGTAAACATCGGTGTGCATGTTGTCTTTCCAGCAAAGAGCACAGCGCTGAGGGATGGACTTCTGGTGTTCTTCTTCCTAGTCGTTCCCCTGGCTGCAGTCGCCATTTTCCTCTTTGTCAAGAGAAATGACCTCCGGAAAACCTTCTTCAGGAAGAAGAGGTCGCAAGCGTACGAGTACTTAGCTTTTCCTCTTTAATGTGTATTAAGTAATTTAAGTCATTGTTCATGATCTATCGTAGAACTCAGTAATCTTTTAGAAGTGGGGTTCTGTGATAGCGTGCTGTTCTTTTGATGTGATAAACATGGGTGAAGATGGTGGGGGACCAGCCCTGCTGGTGTGGGCTTGTGGTCTAAACACTTGGGAGGCTGAGGCAGAAGGGCCGTGAGTTCAAGGCTGGTCTGGACTATCTACGGAGACCTTATTACTCACACTCACAGAGTCTCTCTCTTACACACACAAGCATACACACGCACCCACACAAATTAAAGAAGAGAAAAGAAGAAAGAAAGACTGGTGTGTAAGCCACCTCATAGGCCAGGCAGGGCAAGGGCTGTGTGAGCAATCTGGATGCTGTTAACAGTGGTCCTTAGGGCTCATTGTGCCTTAACTCTGGTTTCTGATAGTTGCAAGTAAAATTGAGGGCTTGACATTTGATTGAGGTTTTCTAACCAGAGATAAAACATAGGATAAAAATAAGACATGTGGGAAACTTCCATGTCTTCCTTTTATGTATCAGTTCTTAGGAAGGAAGTTTCAACTCTCGGTTTTGAAAACAGAATTTAAGAAATAAGTTTTGGTGGGAAAAAGTTAAGGTTTTTATAATTCAGACAGCTGATGCTTTTCAGTCAGTATGTTGACCTTGCATAAACATCCCCATCAAAAGTCACTTCTAAAGCATTAAATCAGTATTTAGCATATACTAGCAAGGGCATTATGACCAGATATAAGTTCAGATTTTCTGTCAGTAATTTGGTAAAAATGTGAACTGAAATTGGCATCACTCTGAGTCTGGGCTTACTTCCTATAAAATGAGGATAATAATATTGCCGATTTTGTGGGGTTTTTAAAGGCTAAATGAGGAAGTATCAGCCAAGCCCAGTATGGGCATGCGGTTCTCGTACAGCTCTGACAATGGCTCCAGGTGTCTGTGTAGACTTTACGGCCCTGTTTGTCGCGTACTGTGTTACACTTTCCTGAAGTGTGCTGAAAGGAGGAGCTTCAGTTAGTTGGAAGTGTTCTGTCCCCCACTCCCACTGGCCATCACAGTTCCCTGCAGACTTCTGTGTCTACGTCTGTAGTTTTAGTCACAGAGCAGAGCAGTCTCCAAGCATCCCTGCCTGGCAGGCTCTCTGGCCCCTCAGAGGGGCGACTGCTTATCTGGTAGGGTTCCGGCCACTGAACTTGCTGAGTTTTAGGGTGACGGCTTCACATGTGCATGCAACCTCAGAGTTTGCTTTTAATTTTCTCTGATTTTTAAGAAAAATTGAGGAGAAAAGTTAGAGAACACTGACCTCATTGATTGAATTTCATAGATTCTTAGAATTTCAGGTTCTTGAATTCTGAAATGGGCTTAGGAATCTCTTCTAGTCCCACAAGGACGAGATTTGTGTGAATGCCATTAAAAATACCATAGAGGCCTCAGCATTCTCTCTTATCACGACCACCATCACCAACAGTGTTATTTTGCACTGGGAAAATTGAAGCTCTGTGTAGTGTGTCCTGTACGAATGTTCTCATGAATTAACTCCGAATACTCATGTCTTTCAGATCAGATGGCAGAAGTCAAGCAAGCGTGTCTCGACAGTCTGGTGGTCCAAGTGTCTCTAGACAACCTGGAGGTCCAGGCGTCTCTAGACAGCCTGGGGGCCCAAGCGGCTCTCGACAGCTCGGGGGTCCTCAGCGTGTTCCTCCAGTCGGCCCATCTAGAGAAGCTGTAAGTTTCACAAAACTGTTTCTAGCCCTTCCCCACATAGTACTACCAGCTGGGACACGAGCATGTAGGTTTCATTAAATCAGGATATACTCTTCGACCATTCATAAGTAGAGACTTCGGTTGTATCCAGCCCTGGCCAACCAAATAAGCAAGAAAAAAAGAACCTCAAAGGGAAAGAATTTTGAATGTTTATACCACCAAGAAATGATTCTTGGAGCCGGAGAGATGACTTGTTGCTCTTTTGGAGGACCCAAGTTCGATTCCCAGCACTTACATGGTGGTTACCTATAACCCTGGTTCCAGGGGTCCACTAAGGTGCAGGCAAAAGAGTCATACACATCAATTATTTTACATGAAGTAAAGTAGTAAATACAAAGACAGTAAAGAAGTGCTAGCTGTTTAAGAAGACAGTGTGGAGGCAGCAGAGGGCGCTGAGCCGTCTTCCCTGCCCTTCCTCTTTGACACAGGGTTTTTCTCAAGTTTCCCAAGTTGACCTTGAACTTACAGTTCTCCTGTTCAGCTTCCTGGGTATCTGAGATTGCACACTTGTGCCACCAGGCCCTTTTGTAGAGTTATTCAAATGTACAATATGTCATTGTAATCTAGTCGCTCTGTTTGCTGGGAAACGTTTACAACTCTGTAACCATAGCTTGTGTGTGAAAAGACTGTGGTGTCTCCAGTGTGTTTTCGTAGTACTTCTGCCACAAATCAGTTGACCTGGGGGCTGGAGAGACAGCTCGGAAGTCAAGAGCACTGGCTGCTCTTGCAGAGGACCTGGGTTCAGTTCCAACACCCTCACGGCAGCTCACAACCACCCGGAGTTCCAGTTCCAGGGGATCCAGTGCCTGCTTCTGGCCTCCTCGGGCACCAGGCATGCATAGGGTGCACTTACATTCACTCGGGCAAAACATACATATAAAATATCTTAAAAAAAAACACCATTGCCCTAGCCAGAGAAATGGTTCAGTGGGTAAAGGGCTGGCTTTCAAAGTTTTGGGGACCTGCGTTTGAATCCCTAGGACCCATGTAAAGCTGGGCATGACCGCACACATCTGTAATCTCCATGCTCCCAAGTGAAACCGGAGGTGCGGACAGAAACCCCAGAAGTGCTTGGGCCAGCTAGTCTGGTGTACCCAGCATGAACAACAGAGACTGGGTCAAAAAGGGAGATTGGCAAGGACTGGTACCCAAGGATGCCCTCTGACTTCCACATATATACTGTGGTGTGCACACCTGCACACATGTCACTCACACACTCCACGTCACTGCTCTGGAATTTTGACAGGGATTGCATTGACATTGTGGGTTGCCTTGGGTTGGATGAGCATTTAGCTGTGAGTTCTTGCTGATCCAAATCTTACTTGTGAGTCATCTGTTTAGATTTTTTATTTATTCACCAGTCACTAGTGATAGGTTGTATGTTTCTAGACACGTGTTTATTTTCTAGTTTGTTCACAGCAGCAGCTTAAGAATCGTTTGTTTGGCTGCATTTTGGATTATAATGCCTCCTCTTCCGGTTCTGAATCTGCCATCCTTTCTCTTTCTGATAGTCTAGTATATCAGTTACTTTTCCTTGCTATGATAAAGAACCCTGACAAAGCAGCTTACAGACGGGAGGGCTCATTTTGGCTCACTGTTCGAGGGTACGCAGTCCTTCGTGTTAGGAAAGCAAAGGCAGCTGGATCTTGAGACAGTCCAGAAGAGGAGAGCAGTGTGAGCTCTTCCCCTTGTGAAGCAGCCTACAACCCAAACCCAAAGAATGGTGCCGCCCTCCATCGTGGTGGGTCTTCCAACTCCAGTTAGTCAAGCTAATCCCTCACAGGTGTGCCGGAGGCTCATCTCTGAGGTAATTTTTATCCCGTCAAGCTGAAAGTATTGACCATCACGTCTAGATAATAGTATTTTGATTTTATCTTTTCAAAACCTTACTCCTTATTTTCACAAATGCTTCTTGACTATTTCAAGTGTTTTTCCTCTCCTCTTTATTTTTTCTTTCCTTCTACTAACTTTATCATTATAGAATTTCCTTCTTACAGTTTTTATGATTGGTTTATTTTATTTTTCTAGGTTTTATAATAGAGCATTAGGTTGTTATTTGATAGTTTTCTCCTTTTGAAATGGCATGTCCTTCTTTAGATGTAGGTATTTATTGATTTAAGTTTGCTATGAACTCTCCTTAGATTTCCCTCAGATGGATCTTACAAGCGTTGTTAATTTTGTGTTTACAATTTTGTCTCAAGAGGTGTTTCTGTATCTCTTTTGATTTCTTGACCCAGTGATTGTTCAGAAACATAGTATTTAATTTCTATGTACTTTGGAGTTTTCTGAAATTTCTCTTATATTTATTTTAGTCATGCCATTGTGGTTGGGCTACTTGAGATTTCAGTATTCTTATATTTGTTAAGACTTGGTTTGTGGCTGAACAAATGCTCTCTCATAGAGAATGTTCAGTGTACTGGAGAACAATGAGTATTTGCCTCTATATAACAGAATGTTATTTGTGTATCTGTAGTTCATGGCTGATGTTTCTTAACTGATTTTTCTGTCTGCACAAGCTACAGATGACTGAAAACAGGGCATTGGACTTGTTTTACAATCTATCTCTGCTGCAGATCAGTTCATATTTGCTGTATTTTACCACTGTGTCAAGGAAGAGTATCATGAATTCTAATATTAGGGATAATAGGTGATTGGCATTCATACTACCAATTAGGTAACTTATAGAAGCCTATAAGCTAATAAAATTTCAGAATATTTTATTTAAAATGTATTGACAGTATTTAGTTAATTCAATTTCATTATACCTTAGTATTATTTAATTTGAAAATATAGCCTTAAAATAAGGAAGGATAACATTTAGTAGTAAAGATAGGTTGAACAGGAAAATATTTTTCAATCTGCTGTCCTAAAGATCAAACTTGGAGCTTTATGCATGCTAGAAAAGCACTCTGCCTTTGATTCTCACCCTGGCTCATTTAACCAAAATAGTTTTGAATATCAGCATTGTAAGTAGCCTGATAAGTGTATTAATTACTTTTATACAAAATAACCTTAGGCCTAAGACAGATTTATGACCACACTCTAGCAGTAACTATGCATTTTCTTTTCTTTTCAGCCTATGACTGCAAACAGATTTCCAGTACCAACCTATGCAGCCAAGCAGCCTCCACAGTTTCCATCAAGGTCGGGAAGAAATGGGTTTGGATGACTTGCCACATTAAAATTCAGGGGTCAATGCCTTACAGTTTCCATTTAATGTTAATTTATCTTGGAACAAGTTCGAATAGCACACAGTTTGTGGGAAAGCTTCCTAAGAACTTTTAAATGAATGTTGTTATATTAGTACAACATCAGAAAAACATCTTAACAAAAACGGAGTCAGACTGCCACCCTATAGAGCTTTTGGTGTGTATGAAATTCAGAATCGAGGACCTTAAAATAATGAGTGGTAGAAGACTCGGTGGTGGCGCCCGCTTTCCCCCAGAGAGCGGCTGGAGAAGCCAGAGCAGGAGGATGCCAGCCTTTGGAAAGGAAGAGACCAAGGAGTAGGGACTGTGGGGCCGGGCGGGAGCAGGACACAGAGACGACTGGCTTTGCGGA
>CABHPR010157387.1:2644-63120 GCA_902168415.1 Peromyscus melanophrys | reverse complement strand
TTCAGGCTTTCCCAGTTTCGAGAACCACTCCTGCGGTGGCTTCGAAACAGTCCTCAGGCGATCACCCCGGAGCCGTTCCACCAGACAGTTCTTCAGTGGCTGCAGGAGGAGCTGCCCGATTTGTCCGTTTCTCGAAGGAGTAGCCACCTGCACTGGGGCATTCCGGTTCCCGGGGACGATTCGCAGACTATCTACGTGTGGCTGGATGCCCTGGTTAACTACCTCACCGTAGTTGGCTACCCAGATGCAGATTTCCAGTCTTGGTGGCCAGCCACAGCTCATATCATAGGTAAGGACATTCTCAAATTTCACGCCATTTATTGGCCCGCCCTTCTCCTAGGGGCCGGATTGAGGCCACCACATCGCATCTATGTCCACTCGCACTGGACGGTGAGTGGCCAAAAGATGTCCAAGAGCTTGGGCAACGTGGTGGATCCGAGGACTTGCCTTGATCGCTACACTGTGGATGGCTTCCGCTACTTTCTCCTTCGGCAGGGAGTTCCCAACTGGGACTGCGACTACTATGATGAAAAGGTGGTTAAATTGCTGGACTCTGAGCTGGCAGATGCCTTAGGAGGTCTTTTAAACCGGTGCACTGCCTACAGAATAAATCCTTCTGGGACTTACCCATCTTTCTGCGCTGCCTGTTTCCCCAGTGAGCCAGGGTTAACGGGGCCATCGGTTCGTGTGCAGGCAGAAGACTATGCTCTTGTAAGCGCAGTGGCCACTTTGCCCAAGCAGGTGGCGGACTATTATGATGACTTTCAGATCTATAAGGCTTTGGAGGCAGTGTCCAGCTGTGTTCGCCAAACTAATGGTTTCATCCAAAGGCATACACCTTGGAAATTGACCAGCCCTGCGGATGCCCTCTGGCTGGGTACTGTGCTTCATGTAGCCTTGGAATGTTTGCGAGTTTTTGGAACCTTGCTTCAGCCTGTTACTCCAAACTTAGCTGATAAGCTGCTCTCAAGACTGGGGGTCTCTGCCACAGAGAGAGGCCTTAGAGAGCTCTACTTCCTACCTCGATTCTATGGACACCCATGCCCCTTTGAAGGGAGAAAGTTGGGACCAGACACTGGGCTTTTGTTTCCAAGACTGGACCAATCCAGGACCTGGCTAGTGAAAGCCCACAGGACCTAGAAACTCATTTCTTACTGGCTGATGGTAAAAGAGCAAATGTATTCCTTTTGCATTTTCAGGAAAGTTACAGTGTTTAGAAAGTGTTGTACCAGGTACCTAACCCAGCCCTTTCATTCCCTGTGCCACTAACCACTGTTCATTGTTCGCCACTGTCTCTGAGAAGGATGGCTGAGGAGGGACCAAGTTTCTGATACTGTTCCTTCTCATTGTACCTTCTCCCAAACCATGGTCAGACTACCTCTCGGGGTTTCTACTCCTCAGGCTAATTTAGCACAGCCCCTCCTTCCGCAGAAACTAGGGCTGTAGTCAGTCCCTGGCCGGTTTCACAGGTCAGCTCTACTCCGTCAGACACAGTGGGTCTCCAGTTGAAAAAGTTCTTTACCTGAGCTATAGGAGCCCATGTTCATTCTCATTTTTTAAACTGCAGCACTTGTGCTTTGTAATGCTACACTTCATCCAGTAGATGGCTCTGCTCTCACATTCACCTTACGTGTGTGGTTTCAGAAGACTGAGAATTATTTTCCACCATCTAAATTCACAGATCTTACTGTTTTTTCTTAAAGGATAACTTTGGAACCCCTGCTATTTTAAAAATACAAAGATACTAGAATTCTCATTTTAAAATTACTAAAAATGACATGTACAGTAAGTAATAAGTAAATATAACAGGTTATTTATATGATAAAACTATAAAGCTCTTAGGTACAGTGTGCATTACAAATACTAAATTTTAGTAATGATTATATGTATAATTCATCTATAAAGCCCTCAAAAGGGCAGTATTCTCTTTATATTTGTTTCCCGACATCCATAATTTACCTCATACGATTACTTTTGGTCAATCAGGATATATAATACAATACAGAAATTATGTAATAATTGCTAATATATTTATGTCAAAGTAATTTTTGTTGACTACTTCTCTCTTTGAGACACGGTGTCACTCTATAGTTTAAGCTTGCCCCAATTCATCCGTCTCCTGCTCGGCCTTCCAGGTGCTGGTGTTGTAGGTGCGCCAGCATGCCTGTCCTTCTTTAACTTGCTATTAAAGTTTGATGTAAGTACCTTACTCAGAGCTGCTCAGTTACTTTTATGGAAGGTAATGTTGAAGGGAGCAAATGATCAGTGTTCAGGACTGTCAAGGGTTCAGGGCCTTTCCAAGGCTTCATAAAAGAACACCCAGAGACGATGGTAAGTAACAATTAATACAGTGACTAGATCGTAGTAAGTCGCTGTCATAGCTCATAGGTAATGGGAGAGCTAGGCCACAGCTTAAAATGCAAGCTTGCTTTGGAACGTCCATTCTAAGTATGGTGTCAGGCAGAAAGGGCTCACCGTGAAGTAAACAGTTGTGCTGGCAGTTTCTCCAGACTTACTTTAAGTGCCACCATTCAGCTCCAGTTCCTGGTAATTAGCAAAGTGACAGGCTGTGGGTTGCTAGGAAGCACTGTTTGGAAAAGAATGTTTGAAGGCGTTCTAAAGGTGGAAGGTCATGTCCACAAGTGCTCCTTTGGACTCCGCATCATTCTGTGCTTTCGGTCACTGCAGGTCTCCAGGGACCGTATCTTGTTACCTGCTGGGATCAGTAGGGTGGACTTCTGGGGTCTAGGACTCAGTCTCTTAGGGCTGCATAGTAATGGGACTAAGCCTGTGTTTCCCTAAAAGGAAGGCATGTAGAGAAGCAGTGAGATTCTAACCTCTCCTTTGCGAGCCCCTACTGCAGTGTTGGACTCATTGAGTCTTCCTTAGGTGATCTTCCTCATTTCCCAGTGGAGCTCGGCTTGCTGTCAGTGGAAGTTTTGCAGACTGCTACTTGTGACGGCATTTAACTAGCTGTTAGATACTAGGAGTCAGGAGATCAGAAGAGAGATTCCTAATTATAACAGCCAACTACTTTAAGTGGAAAAGTGTGGTAAACCGGATCCTACTTGTGTGGTGATCAGGAAGGTCAAACAGATTTCTGTAATAGGCACAGTAGGTAAAACAAATAGC
Organism: Peromyscus melanophrys; assembly: GCA_902168415.1. Lineage (NCBI taxonomy): Eukaryota > Metazoa > Chordata > Mammalia > Rodentia > Cricetidae > Peromyscus > Peromyscus melanophrys. The sequence goes on along the minus strand of CABHPR010157387.1, from coordinate 59,988 downwards.
CTTGTTGTACACGTTTGTGTTTGGCTTGACACAGCAGTTTACAGTTGCCAAGGGGAGAGTTACATTTAGTTAGAGAGTTTGTACTTCCAAGGTGAGAGGCATCTTAACTGATCTGGGAGAAGGGAATAAATGTGGAGATTTGTAAGATTCCCCGTTCCAGAAATGTTAGTCCTTTATGTGGCATCTTATAGACCCTTTTGCTATCTCAAGATACTCTTGTGATTCTCAAATACTCATTTTGGTGTACTCTTGAGGCAATATTACAGGAAGTGATAGCCCAGCCTAGATCAGGTTTTCAAGGGCTGTCACATTAGGAAGCCGTGAGATACAGCTTAGTGGTAGAGCATTTACCTAGCATGGAGGGGCCTTGGGCCAATCCTGAGTACTGCCAAACAAACAACAACAGATCTCACCTCTCCAGACTTCTGTCTGTGAAGTCATGTAAGCAGCAGCAGCAGGTAATGTTTGTGTTAAATAGTATTACTGTGTACTGTGTTCTACAAACAAACTGATATATTAGGCTCATTCCTAATTGGAGAACCCCTGGCTGTAGAAGTAGCAAGCAGGCAGAATCTTTGATTGCATCAAAACCTCAGTCATTTTATAAATAGACATTTTTCTTGAGAACCTATGAGCTTTAAAAAGTGTGAACAGACTAATAGACTATAAAGTTGATGCTGAAGTGTAAGTGCACAGGCTGGAAGATGGGCCCTTGAGCACACATTTGTTTGATGGGTTTTGTTTTGGTCAAGGTTCTACCTGTAATTACAACAAAGTTCTTTAGCTCTAGAAGTTCCGACACTGGAATGGGCATTAGTTGGTCGTGTAGGCTTCAGAAAGGATGACCGCAGAAGCAGAAGTAGGTAAGATTCTGAAGATTATAGTAGCATGGCTTCACGGTTCCGGCTGCTCTGCCTCTCCCAGGAATGTAGTGGCTGCGCTGCACTGGTGTCAGTTATGGGGGAGGCCTAGACAAGATGTGGCCAGTGAACACTGCCGCTTTACGATCGTTTATAATTGCCTTCTCAAGGCAGTTTCCCACCTGTAGTGCAGCTGAAGAAACCTCTTGTGGTAGTTCTGGGTGGGTCTTGTCCTTGTCATACCCAAATATTTGGAGATAGGAGGATGTGGATGTGACTATAGTCACATGTGTTTTTGCAGCAAAGTTTTACTAGTTTGGGGGTAGGGGAGGAGCTAGGGTCAGATTGGGGTACCCAAGAGCGGAGATTATAGAAGAAAGCCTTCAACTCTCCCCTAAACTCTCAGCATGCACAGCTGATCCTGTCCCTTCTGCTGGAGCTTTGGATAGGGCTGGTGAACTTAAAAAAGTTTTGTGTGTGTCTGTGTAAGGATGAGAGTGAAGCAGGAGCTGGGGGGAGGGTAGAGAGGGGTGGGGGCGAGTTTGTATTCCTAGGTGTAGGCATATGTATTGTAGGTCAGAAGATGGGGTGAGTTGTGTCCTTACCCTCTTACCTCACTCACGTCAGTCTCCTCCCTCCTGAGTCAGCCAGGCTAGCTGGCCTGTTTCTACCCCTGCCTCCCATCTCCTCCCAGGGCCTGCCGGGATTGTAGGTGCCTGTGCTTCTGTCTGGGATCTGGGGCTCCACGCTTGGGTAGTCAGGCTCACAGGGAAGCTCTTTACCTACTGGGTCATCTCCCCAGGACTGGTGAACTCCTAACAAGGAATGCAGTAATTTGGTTAATATTTAAGAGCTGGAACAGTGACTACCAAATTAAGGTTAATGCAATCACATTTTATACTTATATGTTGGGTGTCTTATTTCTGGTGACAGGGCCAAACTGCTTGCTTAAATTACCAATAAGTGTTTTGAGCAGACAGGAAGAGACAAACCAGTGTAAAGCTGAAGTTGGCTTCTTTTTAACTTTATGGAGTCTTGGGCTACCCAAGATACTGCATTTGAATTTAAGGAACAACCTAACAGGAAAGAGCTGACCATACTTCCACTGTTTGGGGTGGTATTGTAAGTTTCAACTTAAATTTCATGATGAGAGACAGGACTACACTGTGGGTCTGACGGAATCTTGCTGCTTCTGCGTATGAGTTGCTATTGGGAGGCTTAGCCACACCTACATTGTCATTAAAGTAGGCAACAGTATAGATGTTTCATCCCTAATGAACTGAACAGCTTACGGCAGATAACATGGGCTTAAAAATCTAGGATGTTGTGAGATGTGACTCTTTCGGGGAAGTTTGCCAACCGTAAGAAAAGAAATTGAAGCTCCAGATGAGTCTGCCCTTGAGTCATTAAGGACTTCTGCTTAATTCTGCAGAGGCATGAAAGACTCAAGAGGGTAACTGGAGGGAAGCTCTAGGAATAATTCAGCATGCTGTGAGAAATGGAGCAATTACCTCCTCTTCTATTTGCAGCCATTGTTAGATGAGAATCACCAAGATACTGAACTTGAAGAGGACTTTTTAGACTTCATTATGGTCAAGTTATAGATCAGAATCCTATGACCTCAATTCAATAATTTAATTGAAACACAACCAATTTCTTATTTTTTTCCTTAAGTAAAGCCTGCCCCACCCCCCACCCCAATGGTCCCACTACCTAATCCTGGATGTCTTGGCCTATTTAGAAAAGTCTGGCCTTGAACTCACAGAAATCCACCTGCCTCTACCTTCCAAGTGCTGGGATTAAAGGTGTGCTCCACTAGGCCCAGCCAGTGCCTGATGAAAATATTTTTAGGAGGTAGTAGTTAAGCTTTTATTTGGACCATTAAATAAGATGATTTCAGTAGCTAGTTTCCTTTAAACTAGTCTAGAACCTTCTGTTGGTTCAAATCTATAGTCACACAAAGTTCAAAAGCTTATTATACATTTGAAGCTAATCAGCAAAATACAATGTTTTTAGCCAGATGAAAAAGCGGAACAAAATGGGAAAGAAGATTAAAAGGGCAAAGAAAAAGCAAAAATAGTATAAGTAGAAAACTTGTAAGATGATGAATACAAATGAATAATTATAATAGTATAAAATTTTATAACCTCTGAACAGACAAGATTAAATGACAGACAGCTGGCATAGCACTATGTAATATAGACAATGCAGGCTGTGGTAAAAACCATTAGTAACACAAGGGACATGGTATAGAGGAATAATGCACCAAGTTGTATCAGTCATGAACTTGGGTGATCTAACAACAGAGCCTTAAAAACAGAAAAAGCTAATACTCAAACTACATAAAAAATTCCACTTAGGAGTTCAGGGAAATCATACAATGAGAAGTAAATAATACAGTCAACAGTAATTATTAGCATTTGAACCTTTAATATTTACTACATAATGTATCATTACTGCTCAGTGAAGGGAAAGGAATTCGTAGCAGACAAGCTTTGGGGCTTTAAATTTTCCTTTTCCACACAAGTCTGTTAAAATAACTGGAACTGTCAGTCCATGTACTTGGTTCAGTCAGTCCTGTCAGTAGCTCCCCGACCCCAGCTGGGTGTTGGGGTTCACCCCTTTAATCACAGCAGGTAGAGGCAGGGCAATCTCTGAATGAGGCCACCGAGGGTCACAAAACAAGTGACAATTTTGTGAGATGTTCGTTAGTCCAGTAATAAGATGACGGGAGAAAACCAATAGCTCCTTTGTGTTTCCTCTTCCCACTGACCCAGTGAGCTGGGGAGAAATGGAGGCACAGAAGACAGAATTTGCATAGGATTCTAGCCTGTAAAATGGCAGCACCTAGACTCACGGGCTCCATGCTGAGCCTTAGCACACCTTAGTGTGACCACCAGTCATAAATATTGTGGAGAGCATAATTAGATCCAAATTATCTGAGATGAAAAGAACCTTTAACTGGAACTCATTAGTGTTTGAAGCTGAGGGGAGTTAGTCTGACAGACTACGAAAGTGCTAACAAAAACTTGCAAAGCACCTTTTTCATGAACTATGGTACATTCACTAATTTCTTTTGTATCCCAAACCTGCTTATATTTTGGTGCAAGTTTAAGCAATTTTTTAGGAACTGTATAGCCTACAGCTTTGCTTCAACATTATTCCCTTTATTATTTTCAGAAGAGTGCTCTAAATCCCAGGATGCAGTGGTTGTCCTCTAACCCACATCTTCTTAGTGCGTCACATCACTGTAGGGATCAAAAAATTGGTCAACAGTAGGAGATTTCTGAACACACAACCAAAAATTCACTGAACGTGTGCGAGGAATCCACGTGCCTCCGGTAGCACTCACCTGTTACCTGTTGTGCTGCAGGAGTCTGCAGCCTCGGTTCTGGGGACAGAACACGCGCCTTTTGCCTTGCAGGTGCCTGGCGTGGACTGCAGTGTCAACAAAGGCTGACAGATGTGGCTGATGTCTGAATACTTGGTTCCCAGTTGGTGGTGCTGTGTGGGGACCTGGGTTGGTGGAGCTTTGCTTGAAGCAGCACATTGAGGGGCTTTGATATTCTTTCCCCTACTTCCAGTTTGCTCGACTTATGTTTGAAGAAGTGAGCGCTCAGCTTCCTGTTCCTGCTGCTGTGCCTACCATCTGCTGGTATTCCTCCCTGCCATAATGGACTCTTATCCCTCTAGAACTGGAAGTCAGAAAAGCTCTTTTTCCTGTAAGTTGCTTTTGGTTATGGTATTTTATCAGAAAGCAACTCAGGATACTGAAGCATCAGGGCTCAGACGCAGAACTCCTGTATATTAGGACTGCTCTTATTTTTACTATGCAGAGTTTTTTCTGCTTATGGGTATATGATGCTTTAAATATGGAAAAAAAAAAACCTTCATGTTTTCTATCAATCATTCCTTAGCACTTAAGAATCGAATCTGTTTAATATTGGGTTGTATTGGATTAGAGTATTGATTAAAAAATCGTTGATCTAGAAAGGGAATCATGAGAAGGGGAAGAAGGGATCTTCAGGGATACATGAAATAAAGTAGTGGGGTATATGTGATTGGAAAGCAGAGTGGGTAAGGAGGGAAAGGAAGCGAACCTGCTGGATGGGGAATGAATGAGAAAGTAGGGCACATGTATGAAGATGTTATAACTAGTTACTTTCTATGCTAACCTGAAAAATTAATAAAAATAAATAAATAGGGGCTAGAGAGATGACTGTATGGTTAAGAATCCTTCCTCCTGCAGAGGATCTGGGTTGGAATCCCAGCACACATGTACCTCACAACAGTCTAACCAGTTCTAGGGATCTGATGCCCTTTTCTGGCCTCCCCTGGTATCACATACAGCTGGTACACATACAGACACGTGGGCAAAACTCTTCATAAAAAAATAAGTACATCTAGTGCCTTGAATGAGAATGGTGCTCATGGGCTCCTGTTTGAGCTCCAGCTGGTGGAATCCTTTGGGAAGGATTAGGAGGTGTGGCCTTGTTGGAGGTGTGTCACTGGCGGTGGGGCTTTGAGATTTCAAAAAACTGCCATTCCCAGTGCACTCTCTGCCCCTGCTTGTGGATCAAGTGTGAGCTTTCAGCTGCTGCTCCATGCCTAACTCCACATCTAACCCTCTGGAACCGGAAGCCCTTGGTCATGGTGTTCATCACAGCAATAAAAAAGTAAGACACTATTAAAATAAAATAAAAATAGCTTTTTATTTTTTTTCCGTTTGACTTGCCAATTTGAGTTTGACTAAAAAAAAAAAAAAAAAAAAAGAGTTAAGTTGGGTGTGGTGGCCTACACCTTTAATCCCAGCACTCAGGAGGCAGAGGCAGGTGGATTTCTGTGAGTTCGAGGCCAGACTGGTCTACAGAGAGAGTTCCAGCACAGCCAGAGCTGCAGAGAAACCCTGTCCAACAACAAAACAAAAAAATTAAATGACTTTCATTTAGGGACTAGGTCAGATTTTCCAGCAATTTCTGAACTAACCCTAAACACCCTTCTGCCATTTTGTATTATGTGTTTCTATGAAGTAGCATTCTCAGCATTATTTTGATTTTATAATCTGAAGTTGAAGATGTTTTATGTCTTAGTATCAGCTAGTCAGCCAAGATTTAATTCCTGAAGATGTGAAACATTTTTACTGTTGGTGTGTGTGTGTGTGTGATGTGAGTCCTGGCACACATGCAGTGGCGTGTGTGTAGATGACAGATGACAATTCTGTGTGTCCTGGCACACGCAATGGCGTGTGTGTAGATGACACGACTGTTCTGGGACTGGTCCTCCTTCCACCTTCACAGAGCTCTGGGGAGTGCACTCAGGTTGCCAGGGTTACACAGAAACATCTTGTTGACTCCACTGATTCTTTATGTAAAGATAAATAAGCATGTTCATCTTAGTATACACCTTTGCTTTAGGCGTTAATAAACGGTAAGGTTCTATGTGTACCGAAGGACTGTTGTAAAATTTATGATTTATCATCAGTCAATGTTTGGCTTGTATACACTCTTCTATATATAAACTAGAGGCATAAAAATTTCTTGGGTGAAAAGGGGGTCACAAATGGAGAAAGTTTAAGAAGCTATTCTGAAAATGAAAATATGTTGTCATAAAGTCATGAGGCTAAGTATTTCAAATGACATTTTCCTAATTAATACTTTACACATTTATCTTTAGACAAACATCAATATTCAAGTTTATTTGAATTAACTATTACAGCAACAATGCTAGAGAATTTACTAGAGGCCACAAACACTGGAACTCTTTTATTTCATAATACACTTTAATACAAATGAGCATATTAATAAAACTTATCTACAATTTAAATTCTATGACATCTATTCTTATGACAGTTTCCTAAAAAGACTGCGGAAACCAGGTCCTTTTGGCTGTGGTTATTACCCATTATCTAAATGCCACATACTGGATAATTCTTGATAAATTTTATCTCATAACATAGTCAAGATGTTCTCATCTCTTTAAACTAGAAACGTTGTAAACTGCAAAAAGAAATACTGAGTGTTCAACTTCACATTTTAAGAGGAATTGTACCTGTTTTATTAGATACAAGTTTCACTTAAAAAAAAAACAAACCAGGGGTAAAGCCATCTTTATACAGGTCTTAGCTCCCATGTAAAATATATTTTAAGAAATCAAATGTTTTAAAATCCTTGCTAACTAGGAAGGCCAAGAAACCTACATTTTAATTTTAGGTTTAAAATAACTTCTTTAGGATCCTGTTTGAATGTAGACAGATTAGAAAGTGTACTGCTTTTCAGTCTTTTAAAGAATGCACAGTAGGTAATGAATGACCTGTTGGTTGACATTAAGGAGGAGTTACTAATTTGTAAAGACTTCCTAAGGTTCAAATTCTTAATACTTGGGAACCTGGAATTACTGAGTTGACAGATTATACTTAAATTCCTATAAAGCTCACTTTATAGAAATCCCTGTATTTTCTATAAAAGCAGACTTTTAGTTTTAAGTTCTGTTCTAGTTTCATTGTGGATGGCTTTTCTTTCTTTTTTAAATGCTGGAGACTGAACTAGCATCTTGTGCATGTTGAGGCAAGCATTTTCTCTAGCCAGTGTTTATTTTTAATTCAGTATGGGACTCTAATTAAAATAAGAAGTCCATTGCTAAGTACTGACAAGGTTAGTTATTGGAAATGTGTGTAGTTAGCTACATGAAAGATGAGTGGTGGGTTTTCATGCCACTTTAGCAAGGATTTTTATTTGGATGCAAAGTAAACATTTTTAACATTCATTGCGACATTGTTTTGACTAGTATAAAATATAAAAAGTGGTTGGTTAGTGCTCAAGGGAATTATTTTAGTTAAATAAACTATTGTTCACATAAAGTCAGTCTCTATAAGGTAATCAATTCACACCACATTTTGAATGAAATATTTTTTGATGTAACTGATGTCATAAATTATATATCCAGCATAAGAGAACACACTTTTTCTGTAATTCATGGAGATCATATAAAGAGCTATTTGCTCTGACATAAACAGACCGTGTAAACGTATAGCTCTGTAGCTCAGTGTAATATATTAGGAAACCACTGTGATTTCAGCTGGACAGACAGGAGTAATAGTGAAAACTCGCTACTTAAAACCAAGTAATGAGAGGGGGCTAGTCAGGCTGAAGAACCAAGCTACTGAAAACCATCATTGCTAAGTTTGTTGAGGTAGATGTTTAAATATTCAATATGTAAAGCTATGTATGTCTTAGCTCAACTGTTTAAAACAAATTCTGTAAAGATTATATAAGTAGTCAGGACATGGGCTTAAACAACTGATTTTTGCTGAGTTTATTTTCACTTTTCTTTTTAACATCAGGATAGTAAATGTTATTTTAACTAACAGCAGTTTTCACAGTCTGAGCAGAAGCACTACTACTAACGTTACTGATCAGCATTTGGCTTTTTACAAAAGAAAAATTTTTGCATATCTTTAAAAAAATCTGTGTACTTTTCATGTTGTTAGAAATATTATGGGAGTATATAGTGTAGCTTTGTTTGTTCTGGTGTTGAAAACAAAGATCCTAATATGATTAGCAAGGAATACAGTGTATTAATCTAACCTCAATTGTTATTTTGCTAGCCCCCAAATAGCAAAGGAAGAGGAAGTCCTTCGGCAACACTTTTTATGCTGACTAGACATTTCCTTTAGATACTGCTTGTGGTTGTTTCAGAACTATCTGAAACCAAGGGTGAGGTTGACATAGGATGGCTAATAAAAAGACCTTGAAAATGGAAAGCTTCAACACTGATGGTTTACAGTTGTTAAAATTACTTCTGTTACATTTGTAAAATAAGAACAAGGTATAACAGCTTAAACAGAGTAATACCTTTTGATATTTTCAAGTTATCTCCATTTTATACTTTACAGTCTACAGAGAGAAATATAATATATAATCTTTACAGAATTGAGTGAAAATAATGTGGAAGTAGAATGTATTTTAGGAGAGAGCATAATTGCCTGAACTAAACTGGTTAACAAAAACATTTCACTTTCAGCTTTTTTTTTATGCAAAATACAATTACTCTTAGACTCTTGGAATTTATAAAGGTTTTAGAAAAATGCCTGTTATTCACTGAATAAGCCTGAATAATAAATATGGGATTAAAGTATATACTGAAAACAGGTAAGTTGAGTATCAAATATATTGTTTCATGATATTTTGGCTAGGGCTCTGGTAACAATACATACAGCATGTTACTTTCAAATAACACTAGCAAAAGGAAATAGTTTTAATAAAAGATGGAAAGCCTTAGGATGTATGAAGATACTATCTACTAAACAATACTATTATATCTTATTCATAGACATATGTATTTTAGCCCAGAAATATTAAGATTACATACCCCAAATATATATGTACATCCATGAGTATATTCATCATCATTTATGAGACAGAATAAAAAAGTTATTCAAGTTATTATTGGGTATTGCCTTTCTGATATTATAAGAACTTTTCTTTTTGTAATTCTTACTCTTTCCCAGCAGAAGTACAAGACAGTATTAAATCTTGGAGTAGGTGTAAATTTAAAATACTGAAATTCTAGCATTTCCTAGAAGTATTGTGCTATAAACTTTCATTAAGTTCTAAAGTAAATTTCCATGTAGTCAACTGAAATGTTGTTGATTTATATAACCTTATTGTTTTGCTAATTCAAGCTTCTATCAAAGGAATAATTTTTTTAAAACAGAAGTTACATTTGGTAAACAGAAAGCACTGACTTAAAAGATAGTAATTTTTAATTTAAAAATTTTAATTATTGTGGCATATTTTTTAATTTTAGAAACTTCTCTCATTCCATAACAGCAGGCAATCATAGCTTCTTTGTATTTGAAAATAAAATTGTGTTATGGGTAAATTCTAATGTTTAAACAGCCTATAAACCTCACAAAGAACCGAGTGAATGAAAGATAAAAATCCTGACAGTATCAAGTCTGACATGATGTAATTATGAATACTTATAGTCCCTAAGGTGCTATGCCCTATGAGCAATTGTACTTCTTGTAGAAATGACAGAAGAGGGCGAGAAACAGGTAATCTTTAAGAACGTTGAAGGACAGTGTCACTGGTCATAATAACCACTATACAATAAGTGGTCATAATATGACAGATTAATGGATATTTTATATTTTATAATACACAAATTATTTTTATATCAACATGTATAAAATGTGTAATGTAAGTAGAGTGTGATGTTTGTTTATCATAACCACTTAATATAGCTAAAATACAAACACAAATGTAGTAAAACCAAAATAATGTGAAAACTAGAATTTATGTATCATCTCCTAACAAGATGGAGTTTTTAAAAGTTATACAACATTACAAAAAATGGTCTGTTGCTAAGTATTTTTTATCTATGCCATGGATTTGTTTACAAATATGAAACTTCTGGAATGAGACTGAAATCCCAGCCATCAAAGTTTTCTCTAAGTGGTTATGTCTGATCTGATCGTGCTGCTGAGACAGTTGTGGTCTCACGTGCTAGGGCTTGTAACTCTGTCTCACTCACGTGTCTGAGTTAATAAAGGAAACCATGATTGAATTCTGCACCTCCCATGTCCTGGCTACTAAGATTTTAAAAATTCTTTTAAAAAAATGCAAAAACATTTAACCTTAAGCATATCCCCAAACCTCATTTGTTACTAGACCACAAGCAGGCCTAGTTATTTTCTATTTCTGGACAAAACAGTTATCCAAGAGTCTACTTAACAAAGTCAGTACAGGAAGGTGGAGTGGAAACTGAATCCTCTGCTCTGAACTCTTTTCTAGGATGAAAGTGTGGGCTTCGAGAATACCGAGGGTTCAAAGCCACAGATGAAGGATGAGAAAAGCTTCTTCTCACAGAATGTAACCTTGGCTCCTATTGAGAGATTTAAACAGAGTTAGGGTCTTAATGCACTTTAAATGGCTCTCATTTTTATAATGACTTAAGGGAAAAATTTAAAAAATAAGATTAACTGTGTCTGGATGTGTGGTTAGACAGCACCGGGGCTCTAAGCCAAGCCTGTGTGTGCTAGTCAAATCTGTTCTACCATTGAGCCCTGGGTCTGGATTCTGAGGAAAGGGTTCTTCAGGAAATGCCTCATATGAAGAGTAGGCTAATTCTAATCTGCTAGACAGGGAGGCATCCCATGGTATAAAGAAATCCCATATTCAGTGAGATTTCTAAAGTATGTTATGCATTCTTTGAGTCATCTCTAAACTTTGGTTAAGTTTATTTTTATTTTTACAAAAATTATGTGCTTATGATATATAAGATTAGAATTAGATCTATGGACAAGAAAGCACTAGCAAGAGAAAAATCAACAGATTATTAATATAGTAAATTTTAATAGGTAAACATTCTTACTGTTAAGCTAACAAGTGACTTTTATTTGCTCTACTGCAAAATATAAAGATTGCTAGAGATAGTCCCCTGCTTAAGACACTGAAAATAGGGAATTTTACTAAGGTATCTATAACTAAATGCCTACTTTAGAGCATCTGGGGGGAGGCAAATCCTGTTGCCTAGAAATCTCATCACTGGTTCTGTCTACTTTAAATGACTGGAGTTCAATATGTAATCAAGGAATAAAGTCATCAAGGAGGCAGTGTCTGTGCCATACTGAATAAAACTTCTGAAGAAGGACCTAGGCCAAATCAACTACATCTGACTATAAAAGTATTTTAGTAGTTCTTCTAAAAATTTAACTAGCGTCTTACATACAGTTAAGGGATATGAATACAATTTCTAAGATTAAAAAGCAAAGTTTGTCCAAAGGGAAATTTTACAGTGTAGTTTCAAGTAGCATGATCTGGGCACATAGAGCACTCTACTGTTCTACTAGAGCTCTGAGCATATCTACCAAAAAGAACGAACACAGCAGTGCTAGAGCAAGTAACTGTCAGGAGAAATTCACGAAAACAGTGAGTCCTTTGTAAAGTGTAATAACAGATCTGGAGGCTTCCAGATTTAATGTGCAATTACAGTTTATTAATAGCACTTATGATACTTTGTGACATTACAAAATAGTCTTCCAGCTTGAAAAGAATGTAACAATGTATTGTAATAAGCTAAAGAAAGTTTATCAAAAATTAGTATTATGAGAAAATTTACTCCAATGACATTAGGCTATATTAGGTCAGGCACTTTTTACAAATTTTTGAGTTCAGGAGACCATAAGACAATTTTGATAGTGACTTCTACCTTAGAATTAGATTAAATTTGGGGCTGGAGAGATGGCTCAGTGGTTAGAAGCCAAGTACTGCTCTTCCAAAGGACATGAGTTTGATTCCCAGCACCCACATTAGGTGGCCCACAACCACCTGCATATCCAGTTCCAGGGGTATCCGGCATCTCTGGCCTCTGTAGGTGCTTGCACTCACATACACATAAACACACACACACACACACACACACACACACACACACACACACACTGGCCTCTGTAGGTGCTTGCACTCACATACACACACACATAAACACACACACACACACAAATATACATAATTAAAAATAGTAAGAAAATTTTATCTACATAAAAATGGTTTGAGTCTAGTACTTATCACTAGGATGTAACAAAACCAGGCTTGAAGAACTGTCCCCAGCTAGCAGAGCTGGGGCTGTAGTTGAGTGGAGGAACTGAGATAATAAGACCGAATGAGGAATCATACACAAAGACTGATGAACGCCTGCACTGTAGAGATTAGCAAGAAGAATGGAGAGGAAGATGGAAAAATGTCTTGGTAGTGGATTTTGTTTGAGGTGTGTTATGGTCTCAAGAGTGTGGATGGCACAAGCTATAGCTATCTTTTGCTGTCTGATGGCCAAAAGATTTCTGGGATACCCTAGAAGCCCTTTCTTCTTACCATATGTTTCTTGTATTTCCTAGAATGCTGACTTGCACAATACTTTAAATGACTATTTTTTTTCTTTAAAACCAAAAAGACTTAATGAGCAAAGGGCTCTACATCCTACTACAGAGACACTTGGTCAATCATGTTCATTCATTACTCTATTCATAATAGTCAGAAATTGGAAACAGCCTATATGTCAGTCAACAAATGAATGGACAAAGAGAATATGGTATAGTTACACAATGGAATATTACTCAGTCGTTAAAAAAGGGAAATCAGCTGGGTGTGGTGGCGCATGCCTTTAATCCCAGAACTTGGGAAGCAGAGGCAGGTGGATCTCCGATTCTAGTTCCTCTGGTCTACATTCCAGGACATCCAGAGCTACACAGAGAAATCCTGTTTTGAAAAAAAGAAAAAAAAAGTGAAATAATACAATCAATTCACAGGTAAGTAGATGGAGCTAGGAAAAAATCATCCTGAGTGAGGTAACCCAAACCCAAAAGATAACTAGGCATGTACTCGCTTATATGTGGATGTTAGTTGTTAAGTCTTGGCTAAGCAGGCTACGATCCATGTAATCCTAGAGGTTAGGGTAAGGGGCTGTGGGGAGGACTGCGGGGAGGACTGTGGGGAGGACTGTGCTACCCTAGCAGGGGCTAACAGAACGGAACAGTTATGGACGGATGTGGAGGGGCTGGAGTGGGAGGGTCGAACGAGGAGGAAGAAGGAAGAGGGGGATGAGGGAGGGAATTCGGGGAGCACAGCTCAAATGAAGGACAATTTGAGGGTTGTATGGAAACAAGACAGTAGACTTCCATAAACACATGAGGGGATCTAAATGAAACTGCCAAGTAATGAGGGAGACAGCCTCAACTGGACATCTTTTGCTGCCAAATAAACACTCCAGTTCTGGGACTGAGTTACATCTAATCCATTTGTTGGCCAAACCAAACAACCCAGTCTATTGCTAAGGCTATTGGTGGCTTCCACAAACTGACAGTAAGGCCCTACCCACTGCTGAAGTCAACACCTACACAACCCACTGACCATGGAGGAGTCGAGCTGGTGCCTACCCACTGCTGAAGTCAACACCTACGCAGCCTACTGACCATGGAGGAGTCGAGCTGGTGCCTACCTAGAGCCTTCATCCCTGCTGACTCATGTTCAGGGTACTGGAAGGCACTCTGCCTGCCACCAGAGGAGAAAGGTGAACACCAACCCAGCTGCAGAACATCTCATCTACTATGGTTGGTCTCCATGCAATTGTGCTACTGCAATAGTGGTAGAAAGCTTGTGGACTAACCACCCAACATCTGCTTGGATTTAAGGCCCACTCCATGAGATGGAACTCATCCCCAACATGCTCAAGTGGCCAAGAACCTGAGACTGGATAGGCCAGGGACCTAGGGGCAAACAAAACGCTACTGTTCTGGTAAAGGAATTTAGCCACAAAATGCCTCCTAACAACATTCTTCTATACTCATAGATCAGTGCCTTGCTTAGCCATCATCAGAGGAGCTTCCTCCTGTAGTAAATGGGAATAAATACAGGGATCCATGGCCAGACAAATGTGCAGAGTGAGATCAAACCCCTCCCCTTAGTGCTCAGGGAACTCTGCAAAAGAGGAGGCAGAAAAGTGTAAGACCAGAGCGGTTATGAACTCAATAGTATTTCTGGAGGGATGTTTGTCTCAAACTGCTTTGTCTGGGCACCCCCACCCCCGCTCCCCCCCATCGCCCTCAACCTTACAGGACTTTTGCTTATGTATGGTTTCTGACTTTGTGGTTTTAGGGATTTCTGTATTTGCCAATGTGTGTCTCTGTATCTATATCTGTTTCTTGTGTTTTTTCTTTGGCTCTTTGTTTTTCTGTTTGTTTTGTTTTGTCCTATTGAGGCTTATAGGATTTCATCTAACCTGTTTGGTTTCTACTGAGAAAGAGCAGGAAAGGATGTGGATTTGTGTGGGTGGCGAGGTGGAGAAACCTGGGAGGAGTTAGGGAAGGGAACCACGAGAATCTATTATATTATCTGAACAAAATTCTGCTAGGTGTGCCTGCCTGCTACTCACCCTTCTGTAGAAGTAAAACTTTTTGCCTTCTAAAAACAAATCCTGGTACCATAAGACTATTTCATAGTCTTCTGTCATGTATAATAAAATACACTAGGATTTCTAAGATTCATGAGTTCTTACATGACATGATTCTGTAATTTCAGGTTTATAACAGGGAAAAAGGCTTTCCTCTAAACATAATTCAGTTAGTTTAAACAGCACTGTATCATTGGTTAGAATGGAAATAACGAATTAAGTCATAGGAAGCCTAAGTCTAACCTGTGGAGTTCAATCGCTTTCAGATTATGGCTTTGGAGTTTAATGTCACATTTCTAGTCCTCTCTCAGAATTCATAAGGATTGGTTTCAGAACCCCTACAAGTAAATCAACTGGTTACTATTTAAATCCCTTATATAAAAAGGCATAGTATTTCCATGTAATTTGCACACATCTCATATACTTAAACCATCTCTAGATTACTTATAATACTAATTAATACAATGTAAATATTATATAAATAATTATAATATGGTATTGTTTATAGAATATCAAGAAAAAAGCATCATGTCCAGTACAGGTACAATTAAAATGTTTTTGATTTACAGTTGATTGAATCTGCACATATAAACCCATGGATACAGAAAGCCCATGTAGTTTGTAATATGCTCATATAATAAAATTTCAGTTTCCATGAAAGAGTTGAGGTCATATCAACAGTACTTCTAGATCTTCACTTTTGAGAAGGAGTTTCTGAATGATGATTTAAGTTTATTAATATGAAATATTAAAAAAATTAGACAATTTTAATTATTTTCTTGGCATTCTCTTTCCTGTATGAAACCTTGGGTTTGATCCCCAGCATCACATGAACTTGGGTATGGTGGTACCCAACTGTAATTCCAGCATTCAGGAGACAGAGAGGAGGATTGGAAGTTCACAGGTCACCCTTAGCTATGTTCAGGGTCAGCCTAGGCTACATGAGGCTGTTTCAACACAAAAATCTAATTACAACCCTCAGTAAATGAGATCAAACCTTTGGAGCAGTGATGGACAGGCTCCGGTCACAAGGAGCAGACGTGAAAGCAGGACTCACAAGGTCCTGTCCACAGGTCCATGGTTGTGCTTTCTTTAAAGTTTTTAAAATCTACTTACTTTTGAGGCTGGAGAGGGGGCTCAGCAGTTAAGAGCACAGACTGCTCTTCCCGAGGACCCAGGTTCAATTCCCAGCACCCTCATGGCAGTACTCAGCTGTCTGTAACTACAGTCTAGGAGACCCAGTGCCCTCTTTTGGCCTCCACAGGCACAAAGCAGACGTGTGGTACACAAATATATATGCAGTCAAAATACCTATACACATAAAATAAAAATTATTTTTATATATGTATGTCTACATGTGTCCTTGCTTGTCTTTATAAGCACCATGTGCACACAGTGTCCACAAAGCCAGAGAGGACGTCAGACTTCCTGGAACTGGACTTATAGTGTGGGCTTCCTGATATGGTGCTGGGAATCGAACCTGGGTCCTCTACAAGAGTAATACGTGCCCTTAACTGCTGAACCATCTCTCCAACCCCCTGGTCTTGATGTCTATGAAGAGAAAGAAAATCAAGTCACATCTGCTGCTCGTCAAGGAAGGCAGAGCAAGCCTCAGGAGGATGCAAGGATTGCTTCTGAGTTCATATAATGATAGCTCAAAGATTCCTAATTATAATAAAACTTGATAAGTCCCTAAGCATGATGTTATTTCTGAGGCAACAGTTAAAGTGATACACATGGCCCTATGCAGACAGATTTTAATCGCAAGTTTGTTTCCTTCAAAATAGAGCAAAGTACTTAGCAAATAAAGGAAAGATTCTTCTGACAGGACATAAACACTGTACTGTCAGTTACATTCTCCTAGAATACATGAAGGCCTTTGGTTTGAAGGATTCGTAACAAAAGAAGACCAACTTGGAAGATGCATGTGAAAATGTTCTTTAGGAAGAATTTGGGACATTTCTCCCAATAATTCTCTGTAATGGTTCTCTACTCAACTTAAGCAAATGTGATTTGAAAGTAATATTTAAGAAGCAAATGAATAAAGTAAATGGGTTGTATGGTCTAAGTTTTATTATAATCTAAGTTCAGAGTTAAGTATTTTTATTATCACTATTTTGAAGGGTTATCTTTTTTAATTGAAATTTTTTATACAATATATTCTGATCACTCTTTTCCTGGTCCCCAACTCTCCAAGATCCTATCTACCCATTCAACTCTATACCCATTCAACTCCATACCCATTTAACTCTATACCCATTCAACTCCATACCCATTCAACTCTATACCCATTCAACTCCATACCCTGTCCCTTTTATTTTTTTGAGTTAATTTCTCTAGAAGAAGTTTTTAATTTCCAAAGTCTTGTCAAAAACCCAAACAGTGTATTTATTCTCTTCAGCATTTCCTCCTTTTTCATGACGGCATGCTCAGAAAATGGACCTAATCTCAGTGCACTGAGGTGAGGAAGAGATTGTTGCGACTCTCCACTATTATTTGTAAAAACAGCCATTGAGATAAAAGCCAGGGTGGTGGTGCATGCCTATAATCCCAACCTTCTAGAGCTGGAGGCAGAAGGGTCAAGAGTTCAAGGTCATTTGCAGCTAATAAATAGCAAGGTGTTGACCTGTCTGGGCTGCTTGAGACCCTATCTTAACTGCCCCGTTAGCATTCAGACCCGTCCCTTGGGGATCTGGCCAATATGCAGACAATACCTTAGCCCACTCAGGGTCCTGACAATGTCATGTGCTCACTGCTATGTGGTCTCTCTGCACATAGCAATGAGCACAAGACATGAAAGGGCGGGGCCCTGTCCGCTTTCTCTCTCCCTCTATTCCCATGAGGTTGCACCTGCGCCTCCTCTATTCCTCCTTTCCTGTCTCTTTTTCTCTTCTTTTTTTCTTCCTCTTCTCTCCTCAGCTCTTCTCTCCCTTCCCCCACCCTTCAATAAAACCCTCCATGTGACTGCTGTCTGCATGGCATAGGGCCCCTCGGCTCCAACCCACCAAAGTCTGTCATCTGCCGTTTTTAAAATACAACACCCCCAATCAATAAGGACAGAAATACAGTAACTTTAGTTATGTAGTGAAGTCCTAAGTTAAATATTTTATGTGGAAAGAACTAAATATTAACAAGGAATTAAATTTTGTATTTTACAAATCAGATTTTGGTCAGTTTCCTTCAGTTAGAAATAGATCCACAAACTCAGGTCTATAAAATCTGAGGTGATATATCAGTTGCTTGTTTGATACTTTCAACAAAGGAAGAGGGTGATGTGTGAAATGAATCTCCAAAACCCACCTGTTAAAAACGAGACTGTCTCTAGCCTTGTATTCTGTCTATAAACGGAGACTTGGTTATAGACTCTCTAATGCACATTGCCTGTTAATAACGATATTAATATCGTAATATGGTAGTTCTAATCGACATACATCTTCTGTCACTCCATTTTATGTGTGTGTACACAGAGTCAGCCGTGTAAGAGTGAAAAAGAAACTTGTAACTACCCAGGCATCTCAGACAATCGAGATTATCCAACTGGATTAAAAAAACACGCCGGGCGTTGGTGGCGCACGCCTTTAATCCCAGCACTCGGGAGGCAGAGGCAGGCGGATCTCTGTGAGTTCGAGGCCAGCCTGGGCTACCAAGTGAGTTCCAGGAAAGGCGCAAAGCTACACAGAGAAACCCTGTCTCGAAAAACCAAAAACAAACAAACAAACAAACAAAAAAAAACCCACAAAAAACCGGGAATGAGCTGGAGGCAGTGGGGGCGCACGTCTTTAATCCTAGCACTTGAGGGCAGGTGGATCTCTGAGTACCAGTCCACCTTGGTCTACAGAGTGAGCTGCAGAACAATCAGGGTTGCACAAAGAAGCCCTGTCTTGAAAAACCAAAACCACCACTACCAACACAACAGAATGATGCAAGTGCTTATCCAAAACAATGTCTGGAATTCAACCACTATGAATCGTGATTACCGTAAATACAACAAGTCCTACCCAATAGAGAAAATACTAAGGCAACTCAGATTACGATAGCCCCAAATTTCATAAATACAAATGTCAAAATGTCTTCATTACATTATCTAGAGTTAAAACCTATGAAATCTTAAGGAAATCAGGATAGTTTTTGAAACAGTGATTAACTATCATATGCGTTCTAATTTCATCCGATCTTTAAGACTTAGTTACAAAAAGAAGCTTCCTGCTTCACTGTCAATCTTTAAAATTGGTCTCTTAAGTGTCTACAACACATAAAACAACATTAATTGAGGATTAAAAGGCTCTACCACTCTGTTCAAGTGAAAACTATCACCGTTTGTTTTTCTGTATTTTCAAAATATATTATTATTAGGAACCACTGTGAACAACTTGAAGCTTTAAGAGTATCAGTGAATTCAGAAATGGAAGAAGAAAGTGAGAACCCAGAACGACATTCCTAAGTAGGAACTAGTTACATTTAAACTATTCCTTTAAGCAAAGCGTCTTTCCCGTACAGAATCTTCTGTCAGGCGATAGTGCTGGGCTGTTTAGGGCTTGACAGCACACTATCTGAGCCTTGCCCTGGGAAGCTGAGATGCAGGAAGACTCTTGTGCTTTTATTTCTAAGAAATTTCCAAGTCTGCAACTATAGTTGTTAGAATTTTTATTCAGTGCCCTATGTACAGATGTTGATGGGATACCCACTAGATTTAAACATCATTTGTATTATGAGTAGACTGGAGCACAACTCTTACAAAACTAATTATGGTGAATTACATTTTTATAGTTTAATTTCTCCTTGAAAATGAAAGCAGGGATGACAATGTGTATGTGATGGACATGAAAATACCTTTAAGCCCTATTATCTTTTTTTTTTTTTTTTTTTTTTTTTTTTTGGTTTTTCGAGACAGGGTTTCTCTGTGTAGCTTTGCGCCTTTCCTGGAGCTCACTTGGTAGCCCAGGCTGGCCTCGAACTCACAGAGATCCGCCTGCCTCTGCCTCCTGAGTGCTGGGATTAAAGGCATGCGCCACCAACGCCCGGCTAAGCCCTATTATCTTTAGTCAAGAGGTTTTATTGAGCTATATAGACAAAAAAAGACTCAATATTTTGAAAATTTGGAGAAAATTCTACCCTAAATAGAAATTAGAGGTCCTTCAGAATGCCAGTGTCTGGAAAGGGAAAAAAGTAAGATTGAACGGGGTCTTTCCTGTTATCAGAATAAATTTATTTATTTAATATGACTGAACGCAGACATGGCAATTAGAGAACAAATTGGAGGAGAGCTATTAAGGTAGGGAGCAGCGAGTTCCTCCCAGGTTCGGTGACAGCTGGCAGGCTCACAGCAGTCTCTGGGGAGAAAGTGCACATTTCCATTTGTGTTTGGAGCTGTCTAATGGAGAACTCACTAGAGCACTGCCAGCTGCCAAAGGCAAAGCTCTAGAAGAAATGGCCGAGTGGCTCAGTCTAAGGACCTGGAGACAACAAAGGCTGCGGAGCTGATAGTTACTGTCAAGCCTAGAACTCGGGAAGAAAGTCTGGTCTATGTATAAAACAAGACAATGTGCAAAACTAAACTGCCCTTTCCTTCTCCCACTTTTGTTTTCTAAAGAACTGCTTTACAGCCGGGCGTTGGTGGCGCACGCCTTTAATCCCAGCACTCGGGAGGCAGAGCCAGGCAGATCTCTGTGAGTTTGAGGCCAGCCTGGTCTACAGAGCGAGATCCAGGACAGGCACCAAAACTATACAGAGAAACCTTGTCTCGAAAAAGCAAAACAAACAAACAAACAAACAAAAGAATTGCTTTATAGATGTGCAGATGTCTATGACCATCAGCTTTTACAGATGTGCAGATGTCTATGATCATCAGCCTTTATGAGACACTGGAGTAGTTACTGGTTTTGGTGCTCTGACCAAAGTCCCTGACAAAAGCAACTTAAGGTTGGAAGAATTGATTTTGGGTCACTTTGAGGTACAGTCCATCATGGTGGGGAATTAATGGCAACAGGAGCTTGAAGCAGGTGGTCACTCACCTTGTGTCACAACCAGGAAAGAGAGAGAGAGGAATGCTACTGTAGTCTTTGTCCTTTTCGTTCATTCCACAACACCAGCCCATGGAATGCTGTCATGCACATCTAGTGAGTCTTCTCACCTTAATTGTTTCTAACTTAGAAAACCTTTCACAGACATACTGAGAGGCTTGTTTCCAGTGATTCTAGATCTCTCAAGTTGACAATATTAATAATCACAAGTCTACCCCTTGTCAACCTGACACCCACTTCTTGTCCCCATAAGCTTATAAGTGCATCCAGTTAAAATCCCCATAATCTTTGCACTTCTTAGTACAAAGTCTTTCGAGAGACTCCAGGCCATCTCTTCATTCTCGGCTCTTGTATGATAGAGGATAATCTACTACTGAGACTTTCCTAATCAAGTATTCTCAATACTTATGCTCACAGGTAAGTGTAGTTCACATCCTTCATCAAAAAAGCTTCTATTTGCAGTAGCTGAAGACTATTACAGCAATCTCCAACTGGTCAAAACACAGAGAATAAGTGACTGTGGGATGCCCAACCCCATCTGGTACATCTATAACACAAACCCTATACCTAAGACTCAGAGAATATTGCAGAAGAGGGTGGAGAAAGATCTTAAAAGCCAGGGAACCAGGATGCCTGCTGTAAGATTGTTTTCAAGGTATGACAGGGACAGTGCACCCATGGCACCTCAACAACATGGTTGCTTGGAAATGATCTGAACAATGACAACATTAGTTGACATCTCAACATGGATGGAGGAGATTTCATCAGGTTCCACCACACACAAAGACTACAGGAATCAATGGCTGCAGAGAGGAGAATCAGTCTTCTTTAGGGAGAAGGCCCCTAATTGGTTACCCAATCCCAGTGGTGAGTCTAACATAAGAGCAACACTAACTAGGCTCAGCAAGTCGTACTTACATAAAACTGTGTGCCTGTGTGTGTGTCTAAAACAGTAACATTAAAGGGCAAGAATTTGAGAGGAACTTGGAGGAACGCTGGAAGTGTTGAGGAAGGGAGGGGAGGGAGAGGAGAGGAGAGGAGAGAGAGGCAGAGGTAGATATGATGTAACCACAGTACTTACATATGAAATTCTCTAAAAAAATTAAAAGGAGGAAAAAGTAAGTTATACACTTTCAATATACAACAGTATAGAACATTCCCATTCCAGAAGGGGGGAATGGGAGAATATGCAGGAAGGATTGGAGCAAAGTAAGACTGAAATCCAGCAGGGTTAGGCACCGAATTCTCAAGTCCCACGTCAGCCATGGTGCTCTCCGTGGAATCATCAGGGCTCCAGAGGGCTTACGGTAGCTGCACCTCCCTGTTCTGTTAGCTGCGGCACTGCAGCCTTTTTAAGCAGGCTCCATTCTGTGCCTTCAGCTCTACTCATCAGCTGTCCCATGGTCCTGGCAGAGCCAACATCCTGGAGTCTCCAATGCAGTGGCCTCTCGGTCTCTTTGCAGGGACTCCAGCACTGATACACACTGCCTGGCTCAGTGGCTCTCTGGAATCACGGAACAAAGCTCTGTGATGCCCTCAATTTTGTCTTTCATGCCTGCAAAGCCAGTACCACACAGATGGCGCTGCTAAGTTCTACTGTCACCTTGGGGTGAAACCTGGCACCCCCTGGTCCATAGTAGCATGGGCCTTTGTGTGCTGACCCTGGAGAAACATTTTTGTTGGTGGGTGTTTTTGTTTTTCTAGGGAACCCCTTCAGTAGCATTCTGAATTTAGGCTTTCTCCTTTGAAGTGAATTTGCATTTTCACAAAATGGACCCTTCCATGGGTGTGGTCCTGCCCTCAGGATCCTTCTCCTGTTGTTCCCATGCACAGATTTCTCTGTTGGAGCTCTCTCTTTAATAATTATGGTAGTAACTATCTTGTCTGTGATTTAAAACTTGCTCATGACTTCTTCCTCCCCAAACAGCAACATTTTTTTTTTTTTTTAAATCTTCCTGCCCCTTTTCATTGTAGACCCGGATAAAAGCAGTGAGCAGTAGCTATTCCATAGGATGAGCACTAGCCTGCTTTGAAATGTCCATTACTTGTGAATTCAGCCTCACTCACATTCTCACACAGGGCAGAATACAGTCAGACCCTTTAAAGGTCACAAGTAGACTTAGCTCAGTGCCCATAGTCTCTGTTCCTCCTCGAACCTTGTAGCCTGGTCTACTGTCCATGCTTCAGTTGACGTTCTCATCTTTTCATCCCTACCAGAACTACCGGTATGTTAAGTGCTGCTTCAACAGCACTCTAGGACTTTCCCTCAAATTCTTTCACAGTTCTCTTGCCAAACAATTCCAAAAGCTGAACAACCACAGGGTCAGGTTTTCACAGCAATGGCCCAACTTCTCAGTAGAAGGTTCCATCAGTTACTTTCTTAGTGCTGTGACAAAAATAGCTGACAACAGACCTTTAGGACAGGAAAACTTTAGGGGGCGGGGTCATGGTGGCAGGAACCCGAGGCAGCTGGTCACCTCACAGTCAGGAAGCAGAGACACATGAATGCTGCTGCTCAGCTAGTGCTCTCCTTTCCATTCAATCTAGGCCCTCAGTCCATGGAATGATGTTCCTCCTATTTAGGGTAAACCTTCTCACTTCAAATCGCTCACAGCCATGCCCAGAGGCTGGTCTCTTCTGTGATTCTACTAGATCCTGTCAAGCTGACAACCAATATTGACCATCACAAATACTAAATCACAATTACTTCTATTAGGTACACATTTTGATCAAAATGTGGTTAAAACACTAGCTTAAGAAAATTATTGCCAAATAATGAAATTGTACTTTCTGTTTATTAAGAAATACATCATCATATGAGTATATGACCAATGAACAGATGAGAAATTTGCAGATTACATGTTTTAAAAATAAATATGTAACTATGTAATTGCTCACTAGTGAGTGATGCCTTACATAAAATGTCTAACTACACAATCTACTACTATGTATTTTTAGTGAACTATTATTGGCATTATATTAGTTTACTCTTTGTTAATCAGAATGCATAAAATAATCAAATTGGAAATATGTAATCTCTTATTTTATT
Organism: Peromyscus melanophrys; assembly: GCA_902168415.1. Classification (NCBI taxonomy): domain Eukaryota; kingdom Metazoa; phylum Chordata; class Mammalia; order Rodentia; family Cricetidae; genus Peromyscus; species Peromyscus melanophrys. The sequence continues at coordinate 36,112 of CABHPR010157387.1, read as the reverse complement.
ATTAGGAAATTTATGTCTGTTATTTCATATTTGCAGAACCTAGACAAATAACCATGAGACCAGTAGGTAGAAAGTAAAGTTATGTCAGAGAGAAACAAACAATGTAAAACTTGGCAATATAAAGTAAGTACTCTTGAGTAGCGTGACTGCTGAGAGAGATGAGCAGAATGTATAAAGTACAAATCTGCAATACCCAGAAGCAGTCAAAAGCACATGGCAGGTGCAGTAAACAGCAGCCACTGGAGACGGGGATCAGAAGATGGAGTTCAACAGGGAAGGATGGAAGCTGAGAGCACACCTCTAAGAACGCATGCACAGCAATGACAACACAGGAGTGCAAGAGACAGCACCAACAGGAGTATTATTATTGTTATTATTATTATTATTTATTTGGTTTCATTTTTGAGACAGGGTCTCACTGTGTAGCTCTGGCTGGCCTGAAATTCTCTATGTAGACCAGGTAGGCCTTGAATTCCAAGATTCACCTGTCTCTGCCTCCTGAGTGCTGGGATTGAAGGAACATACCACCATGCTTGCAATGAGTACGATTCATATCCATCCTTCAGGCAAAATCTTTCCCTTTGCCTCTGGTGTGTGTGTGCTTGTGTGTCAGTGTGCAGGAATAAGGTATGTGCATTTGTGTGTGGAGGCCAAACTCAGGTGCCATGTATCTTGTTTTTGAGATAGGGTCTCTAACATGACTTGGTAATTGCTGGTTAGGCTGTGTTGATTGCCAGTGAGCCCCAGGGAATTGTTCTGTCTTTCCAGCACTGAGATTAATGGTGTGAGTCACAATGCCTAGCTTTCTTAGATGACTTCTGGGAACTGAACTCAGGTCCTCCCGATTTCATGGCAAGCACTTTCCGAACTGAGAACCTCTCCCCCCCCTCTTTTGCCCCTTTTACGTCTAGGGAGACTCCAGAATAAATTTTAGTCAAAGGTATAGATCTAGAAGTTAGAAATTTATAGTAGTAGCAATGAACACTGAGATATGATAATCGAAGTTGAATTTGCTGTCTTCTGAATGTTCTTTCCAGGCCCTTGATTTTGAATTTTGATATTATCCAAGTACAATTTTTGGGAAATATACAAAGAATTTTGAATGTGACTCCATTCCAATCTGAAGAAATCACCTAATCAAGATAAAGTTTTAAAATTTGAATACCATTTTCTATCTTGACTGTATCTGAGATTTTGGCAAAACAAGTTGCAAAGTCATGTGAATATATGCACTTATGTTTATAGTATCCATTTCATCTTAATATAGTGAATTTCATGAGATTTCTTCAGATTGGTTTTTCAAAATGGGCACTAAACAAGTAAAAACTTATTTTAAAAATTGTTGGTTGAAGATATACTAAAAATAGAAACAAATAAATGGACTTCACTTAGAATGTGTAAGGAGGATTTTTGCTCTCTCATTCTATTTTTAGAGGCAGCTAAGCCAAGAAGGACAAATGATACTATCCATAACTCAATTGTCAGTAAATTCTGAAGTTTTTATTAATTTCTCAAAATAAAGCTAACTTCAAGACTGTATACATGAATTGTATGTGTATATGATGTATATGAGCACACACATAATATACATGTTAATATGTATGTATGCATATAATTTATATAACTGTAGAAGAAACACACTGGGTATGAATTATTATCAGAATTCTTTGTCCAATAATATAATACATCATTAATTTTTATTAACAGTCCAGGATTTGTTTAGCATCATGTTTAACATTTTAAAAATCAAACAGTAACTTTTTTTGTTATTGTGGACAGTGCTATTAAAAAGATTTCTAACATCACTGGTTAATAATTTTCTAAATTACAGAAGAAAATCTTTTGAAATTTCATTATGGGACTTACTAGTCTACTGAATTTTAAAAATGGAGAATAATTAGTGCACGAGACATCTGTATGCCAGTATATAGACATGGGGTCCTACCACTCTCAGGAAACCATTGGACTGACAAACATACTCATTGTGGTTTCAAAAGAAAAACACCTATTTGACTCATAAGAAAAAAGTCTGGGATCTGGTCCTTTTGTTTCTGCTGAGCACGGAATGCATCTGGGGTTGGCATAGGGGAGGAAAGGGTGAATTATTAGGGTAACGCCAATCTTTAGACTTTTCTCCTTCTGTTCTCAAGTTAACAAGTCAGGGAAAGAACTGCAAGGAAACATATAAAACGAGGGACTTCTTGTCCTACTACAGAAATTTTCCTGATTAGAAATCTATGACTTGTTCTTTATCTTTTAAACAATGAAGCCTTTTCATCATTTTCCAAGTTTATACTGCAAGTTGGCCCTAGAACTAGAATCTACAGTTTTCTCTTGGTGTAAGAAATAATTTTACGTTTTATCAAGATAATTGTCTTTCTAAAATTAATCATATGTAATTGTATATACTGGTAAAAATGAGAAAAGGAGGAAAGCATTCTAAGAGCACTAATATACTGGAATAGTATATGATAATGTCAGAAGGGAGTCCTTTTATAAAAATTCTATGAGGTGGATCAACATTATATAAAAACTTTGGTATCAAATGGATGATGATATATGAGGTTAGACTTTTATCTGAAACATTAGAGAAAAAATTTAATATAGTTTAATTAATTAGCTAAAAAGCAAGACTATTGATCATGTTGATGGTATTTCTCGTATTGGGAGATGTTATTATAAAGTATTAAATATTATTTAAACTCAGAAAACCATGGCAGAACACTAAATGAGTAGTAGTAACAAATAAAAAACATTTGACAAAGCATAGTAAATGATAACACAGCAAAGCCAATTGACAAGTGGAAACCATTCAACTACTACATTCTTTATGTTATGGAAGTATTAAAATTCTATTAGCTTAGACATGACTCTTATTCAAAATGTTTAAGTATCAAAGATAGAAAACAAAATGTCGAAAACTCTGGGATTAAAAGAAGTAACACAAGGTAGAGAAAATGAAAGACACCTCACTATTCTTGGTATAGTTATTATTTATGGAATGGATAAAACATGTAGAAAGTGTTATTACAATTAAACTAACACATAAAAAGCCAAATGCCACATTTACCTAATTAAAATTTGTAAAACAGCAGTAAAAGCAAATTCCATCAAACTCAGACAGCTTATCATGGAATAATTAAGTATGGTGAGATAGTAACTAACCCTAAGTTTCACAACGGGCAGCTTCTAGCCGGTTCCTTGAAGCTGGATCTTGGTCACACAAGGATCAATGGACAAGAAATCAGTTGAGCTGGACTAGAGCTGCCCAATTGTCTTAATAATGAATGCTCCACACTGTCTGTTAAGTAAAGAGAAAATACAGATCAGGAAGACTGAAGTGAAAAGAGATTAAGAATAGATGAGTACAGAACATAATCAACAGTTACTAAAGACTTGTAGAATGTGGTACTTAGGAAATCAGTTTGCTAGGGAGTGAGAAGCTAGCAATGAGCAGACATTGAGAACCTAGCTCTTGCTTGCCCCTTGCTTTCCAAGAACTTACAATCTGCATGAGACACTCCTTTGTCTGGCATCATGGTGTAAATGTTCATTATCTAGAACAGGACCAGGTCAGCACAGATTACAAGTGAGCTATAATAGTAACTTCTATTAAGTGGATTAAAAACCATATTTTAAAAAGTGTAGAAGCATCTTGCAGAAGGCTATCTAGAAGGTTGTTAACACACACAAAAGCACCCTTTGAGTTGGATTGGCAGGACAGGTGTAAGAGCTAGAGGACCCCGCCTATCCCTGCTGTACTGGGACTGTGGCTATGCTGTTAAGATTAACTGGGTGCCTGAGAGGATACCCAGCCCAGGCAAAGGCTTGAAATGACTGCTCTCAGTGGCCTGCTGACTGCAATTCATCCCAAATGAGATGAATTCTACCGAGAATTGAGACAATGTCTTTCTAAGCTAACAAACAAATAAACCAAAGTGAGTAGTTAGGCCACTAGAAACAACCTAGTTGCTATTACATTTTCAGCACCATGGGCCTTGGCTAACTCCTTGTTTTAGGGACCAAGGCTGAGTATTTCGATCTGTTGTGATCTCTGCAGAGCAGCGCTGTCCCATAAAATTGTCTATGGTAATGGAAATGTTCCATCTCTACACAGTAAGACACAGTAACCACTGGTTACACATGAGTATTTGGCACTAGAGATGTGGCTAGATGAAACTGAGGAAGCAGATTTTAAATTTGATTTAATTTGAAACTTATCTGGTTTCCTAAATCAAACTTTGCAGATGATTACTACCAGCTCATTCAATACTGTCCAATGTTACTTATTCACTGTGACATCAGTGTTAGGTGTGAAGTGTTTGTTAGATGAATGAATCTAGTGATAAATACAGCTATCCACACTAGTTAACAACTTAGAGCCTATTGGCTATACTGGGTATATGACACACACACACACACACACACACACACACACACACACACACACACACAAACACACACACGGATGTATGGAGTTTGATGGTGTGAGATTGCTTGGCTCAGTGTGTCTCGACAGAATAGGGAGCTGTGCTAGGTAGCTTTATTACACTCTTAATACATATAGTTTAGGTTAACAAACATCAGAAAACTAAAGAATAGTTAATAGTAAAGAATTTGATAAGAATGTGGGTTTAAATTAATGAGAATGATAAAAGGGAGTGCATTATTCCTATTAATTAACCAGTTACTTTTAGATTGAATCTTACTATATAGTCCAAATAGGCTTGAATTTGCAATTCTGTGACCCTAGTGGCTGGGATTACAGGTATGCAAACTCTGTGTAGCTAAAAAATTCAAGGGGCTAGAGTACAGCTTGGTGGGACAGCACATACTTAACGTGTATAAGGCTCTAGGCTCAATCTTCAGTACTGTAAAAGCCCACAGTGAAACACAAAGTCTAAATAAACTAAACTTGATTTTATACAGAATTAAAAGCATGGAAACTGAAGGTGGAGAAGTACTGAAGAAATAGATAATAATCCCACTATGTAACAATAGAGCTTTGAAAATGGATCTGGGGTAGTGGAGAGAGAAATGAATTTATTATTCTTAGTAAGTTACAGAGCTGAAAAAAAAAGGACCCAATATATAAAGTAGACTATGTGGCATTAGGTCAGAAAAACCATTGGATTTATTTTGATCTTAGAGAATTTGGATGGGCAAGTTAACATGTAAATTATGAAGATTATGAAAAAAATTATTATTATTTGAAAGTGTATATTCATGATTTCCAGTTTGAGGAAGCTGTGCCCATCATATACAATGTTCTGTCTGCATATATGCCTGCAGGCCAGAAGGGGGCACCAGATTTCATTACAGATGGTTGTGAGCCACCATGTGGTTGCTGGGAATTGAACTCAGGACCTCTGGAAGAGCTGCCTGTGCTCTTAACCTCTGAGCCATCTCCCCAGCCCCATAATATCTAAATGAGGGACTTCCAGGGGAAGATGGTAGACCAGAAGCTGCCCTTCTTTAATATGGCAAATAAGACTCAGGATAACACACAATAGACCATATTCCACAGGGAGAGAGAGAAGGGTATCAGAAACCACAAAGGGATGGGTAGAGAGCCTGAAAAAACAGAAACCCCAAGGGGCCAGAGGAAAAGTGACCAGCACATGCTCTTGTGGTAGGGGCCAGAAGCCTCATTCCAAAGGCAAACCAGGTGCCTTGGTGAATGCACACTGGAAGTCTTATCTGTAGGATGGCCCATAGTTCTTGAACACCTCAAATCCAGTAGAGGATTCTGGTGAGATAGTAATTCCTCTACAACCAGTCAGTAGTGGACAGGTGGTTTCTTCGTGTCTTCTAGGGCTGTGGTGAGGTACTATCTTCAGAGGAAACTTTTTTAAAGATGAGTTTCCTTGGGGGCCACAGAAAAAGAAACAACTGGTCAGAAAGCCAAGACTCAATCTGCCATAGCTCGTAGGGACGGCTGCTGGCAGTCCTCCATAGCTCGTAGGGACGGCTGCTGGCAGTCCTCCTGGCTTGGCAGTGGCAGTGAAGAGCTGGTTGGTTTATGGCCCTGCCTTCCTTCTTATCTTTCAAGATAACCACAGCAGACACTGAAATCCTTAGCCAGCAGGTGGCTGGAACTGAGGCAAGCATTGCAAATTTTCACTTTGGGTCCAAGGACTCCAAAGCCCTGGTGTGTGACACTCCGAGCAGTCTTCTCTCTCCATAGGGTGTTCAACGCTCACCAGGGTCAGAAACCAACCAGAGTGAGAGCTCAGTGCTTCGCCCACTTCTCCACAACCCAAACACACATGGGAAACAGGCCACCATGGACCAACTCTGGAGTGACTGGAAACCTGCCAGCCCACAGCTGGAGAAGTCAAGAATGCTCAGAAGTGAGTCTGGGCAGACAAAGAAGGTAGTGATTTGCAGCACTGTTGAGTAATGGTCCCTTGAACACTTTAGGTACAATACCAGTTTGAACAAGATGAAAGAGAAGAACCCCCAACTTCAACCAACTAACCCCTTCACCTGGCAGATCCAGTATTAGAGAACTTCTAGAAAAAATCTGTTCCAGTATGTTTTTTTCTAATATTATTTTATTGTTTTTAAAATTCTTTTGTTCTGTATAATACATCCTCTATTATAATTTTTAAAATATTGTATATTGAAATCTTTTATTTGACCTAAGTGCCCGTCTTACTTCTATTTTTTATGTTTTTGAAACAGGGTCTCTCTTTTGCTTCTAGTTTTAAAACGAGGTAAAAAACTTTTATAAAACCTTAACTACACTGTGAGATGTAGGTCACATTTTGCCCAATAGACAATTTGGTCTTCATAAGGACAAACTGTCCTTTCCTTTTCTTTGAGTGTAACATTAGTTATTTTCATTGTACATGGTATGTTGTTACATGAAGATGTTTTCACACAAGTGGATAAAATACATTGAGCAAATTTTGCCCACGTTTTCGTACCCTCTCCCTTTTTACCACCCATAAGTCTCTATTCTACACGGTTTCACACCTACTTTCACGTTTTATATATATAGATGAATTTATGTATCTATATAAGAGCAACCATATGATATTTGTTTTTTGAGACTGGCTTGATTAGCTTACCATGCTTAGCTCCAGTTGCATCTTATATTTCCTGCAAACCACATAACTGTCCACTATGATTGAAAATTTTCATTGTGTGTGTATATAGATCACATTTTCTTCACTCATTATTCTTGTTAGATAATTAGGTTGGTTCCATAACTTAGCTCCACTTCTTATGCTTCTGTAGTTTTCTTTATTGTACAATCAGTGTTTCTTCATCTTGCTCTTTTTGTCTTCCTAACATTCTTCTGTCTCCTGAGTCTTTCTTTAGACCAGAATTCCTTTTTTTCCTCTTTCCCTGCCTACTTCCTTTGTTCAGTTACTGCTTAAAAAATTTTAAAAATATAAATTATTTTATGTAGTATTTGTCCATGTGTACAATTGCCTATGTGAACGAAGGCATGCACATGCCGCAGCATGTGCAGAGGTTAGAGCACAGCTTCCATGTGAGTTCCCTCCTTCTACTGTGGGTTCTTGGGGCTAACTGCAAATGCTTTTATCCACCAACCCATCTCACTGGCCCTCAGTTACTATTTCTACCCTAAGTAACTTCTAACATCTTACTCCGTATTTTGCCCATTTCTTTTCTGTAGTCACTGGTGGTAGACTAGTTGGTTTTACTTGTTTTACTTTCATGATTCTTTAAAAAGTTTCTCTGTCATTTTTAAAAAGAACATCTTTATTTACTCTTTGGCAATTTTATATATGTATACAATGTATCTCGTTCATATCTAAAATCTCCCTCCTACACCTCCTAATACCCTCAAATGTTCGTTCCCAAACTTTATGTACCCCCTTGTAGAATGTTATTTTAACTACCTAAAGATGGGTTACATTTGTTTATGCTGTGGAAAATTACTTTAACTGTGTGAAGGTGTGTTACATTTGTTTCTGCTGTATTTGTTTAACTATGTAAAGATGTGTTGCTGTTTCACCTTGCCTGCCTAAGGCACCTGATTGGTCTAATAAAAACCTGAACAGCCAGTAGCTAAGCAGGAGACAGATAGGCAGGGCTGGTGGGTAGAGAGAATAAGTAGGAGGAGAAATCTAGGCTTGAGAGAGAAGGAGAGACTAGAGGGAAAAAGAGAGGGACACCTCTGGGGCCAGAAGCCAGGCAGCCGGCAGCCAGACACAAGAAGCATTGAAAAGTAGGGCAAACAGAAAGAAGGGAAGGTAAAAATCCCCAAGGCAAAATGTAGAAGAGAAAAAGGGTAAGTTATAAGAACTAGCAAGGAATGAGCATAAGATAAGGCTGAGCATTCATAACTAACATTAAGTCCCCATGTCATGATTTGGGAGCTGGTTGGTGGCCTAAAAGAAAGCCTGGTATACCTCCCACCTTTGGTAACTCACTGAGTTCAATTATTACTGCCAGTTTGAATACTGACTGATCTTTTTAGCTTGAGTTTGTGCAGGTAGGTGTCATGAGTGCTATGACCATGTCATGTCCAGAAGATAGCACTTCATAAACTCCCCTCCAAAAAAACCCTTAAAATAACATCAGAATTCAACAAAAATTCTACAAGCCACAAAGCATGGAATGATAGATTTTAAGCTCTGAAACTAAATAACCACCAACCAAGATTGCTGCATCCACTTACCTTTTAAAACCAATGGAAACATATACATTTCAGAAGAGCACAAATTAATTAGTGAACATTAAAGGAGACAATTAAAAGAAACAACACAGAGAAAGAAAAAAGTCTCAATTATGAAAGAAAAAAATACATTTCATGAAAGGAATAGATGAACAAAGTCAACCCAGAAAAAAATCCTATCCAACTATAAATTAGTGCTCCCTACTACTCCAGGGGAGAAAACCAATTCTTGAACCAACTAGGAAAACAACCAAAAATGACAGAAATCTACAAACCTGTAACTAATAATGGTAAGTGCAAATGGTCTTTACTCTCCAATTAACAGACACAAACTAGGATGAGAAGATGGGTCAATGGGTAGAGTGCTTTCTGAACAGGTGAGAGGGAGTGCCACCATAACTAAAGACAGAAACACTTAGATAATGTGCTCCTTACTTCCAGAAATGGACATCTTAAGGATCAGAAAGGGAGGAAGGGCAGAAGGTGCTTGGTGTCACCGGTGTAAGGAGATGCCAAGAAAGTCCTCTCTTTTCAGTATTTGGCACTTTATCAGCGCAGCTGTGGGACACTATTTCAAAATGACCATTGACGCACTGGTGACTCAGCAGCCCAAGATCCTGTGAACCAACCTCTAGGGAAAATCAGAGCAAGTGTCACAGGATTATATGTGGGAATCTGGTCAGAAGAATATTATTAGATTAGGAGTGAGTGAGTGAGTGAGTGTGTGTGTGTGTGTGTGTGTGTGTGTGTGTGTGTGTGTGTGTACAGGGGTAGGACAAGCATTTACAACTGGACTCCTAAGGATTACCCAGCTGTGTGACCAGTGTCTGAGAGTCCACTTGTGAAGCACTGCCCACTGATGGAGCAGCATCAGTAACTAGCCCTGTCAAAGGATGGCCCGTAGGTGAGAAGAACATTTCAACTCCATTCTTGAAGTGCTGCCAGGGTGGTGACCAGGAGCTGCGAGTGAACACTGCAAAGGCTTGCCTAGGAGTATGACAGGCTTCTGGAGCCAGAGAAAGAAGAGTGAAAGACTTGAGACTGAAATCAGCGAAAAGGCCAGACTATAAGCATACTCTATAACCCCATCCAGCTATCTTTCCTGGACATTTATTCCTCGTATATCCAATGCATGGATCAGGAGCCCCATAAACACTCAAACCACATTCTGTTTAGAGAAGTATAGTTCTGGGATCCCTCCCATCCCAAAGAGAGCCGTTTGCAATAAAGCTGTTACTTTCACTTCTTTTTGGAGGCTCAGTCTTGTGTATTTCTTTGATGTTCAATACTTTGTTCCATTAAACAAGCTTGGCAATCCCCTAGATCACCATTGGCAACCTCATTACAAGATGGAAGCCAATGCTTTACGAATGCCAGGCAAATACTCTACCAACTGAGCTACATCTCCAGCCCACCCTTTATTTTTTAAAAAATTTATTTTATTACTTTATGGGTCTGAGTATTCTGATTGCATGAAATCTGTGTACCCTGTGCATGTCATCCCCTGGAACTGGAGTTACAGACAGTTGTAAGCTACTACGTGGGTGCTGGGAATAGAACCCTTGTCCTCTGAAGAGCAGCCAGTGTTCTTAACTGTTGAGCAATCTCTCCAGTTCCTATCCTTTATTTGTTATCTCATTAAAAAATAAATTGAAAAGATTTTAAAAGTATAGGTAGAAACTAGAAAACTACTCTAGGAAAACAACTAGAGAATTGTTAGTAGTTCATCAAAGTAGGAAAAATATTTTTCAAAGTAATATGGAAAGATACAACTGAACACAAGGAAAAAGAGCCATATGTTACAAATAATAACATTTGAGGACAGGGTACCTGACAGAACTGAAAAGAACTTTGGACAAGAATTAGTAGAAGACCCTTAGGGTTTGGCTAATGAGTCACCAAGTCTTGACTAGATACCTTAAATGGTTTGATGGTTAATATTGATGGTCAACTTCATGATACCTAGGGTCATCTTTGAGACAAGCTGCTGAGGAATCATCTAGATGAGATTAGCCTCTTCATATGTCTATGAGGATTATCATCTAGAGTAGGGTAATAGTGGTGTATTCTGGCTAGTTTCTTGTTACCTTGACACAAACTCAAGACCATCTGGAATGAGGGAATCTTTTTTTTTTTTTTTTAAAGATTTATTTATTTATTATGTATACGGTGTTCTGTCTGCATGTATGCCTGCAGGCCAGAAGAGGGTGCCAGATATCATTACAGATGGTTATGACCCATCAGGTGGTTGCTGGGAATTGAACTCAGGACCGAAAGAGGGAATCTTAATTGAGAAAACTTCCATCAGACTAAACTATATGCAAGTCTGTGGGGCATTTTATTGATTAATGATTGATATGAGAGGGCCCATCCCACTGTGGATGATGCCTCTCTTGGGCAGGTGGTCCTGGGTTGTATGTAAAAACAGGCTGAGAAAGCTATGGAAGCAAGCCAGTAAGCAGTGTTCCGCCATGGCCTCTGCTTCAGTTCCTGCCTCTACATCCTGCCTTGAGTTCTCAGTGATGGACTATAAAAGTGTAAGCTTAAATAAACCCTTACCTCTCCAAGTTGGTTTTGGTCAGTGTTTTATCACGGCAAAGAAACCTAACTCGAACAAGGTGGGTTCAAGACTGACCCTGAATGTGGGTATCACCACTCAATGGGTTGGTGTTCTGAGCTGCTTAAGAAGGGAAAGTAAGCTGAATATCAGCATTCACCTCTCTCTGTGAGCTTCCTGACTGGCTGCAGGGTGACCACCTGCCTCACGCTCCTATCACCAGAACTTCTCTGCCACGATGGACTGCACTCTCAAACTGTGAATCAAAATAAATCCTTCCTTAAGTAGTTTCTGCCAGCTCTTAGTTATAGTACAACAGACCATTATGGTGGAAGTTGGAAAGGTCAAAATGCCATGAGAAATGTGGACCATGCATGCTAAGCTCATGAAGTTTCAGAGGGGAACAAGAACTTGAGCAGGAACTGCAGTAGAGGCTACTTATTTTACATTCTGGGAAAGAATCTGGCTGCATTCTTCCTGTGTCTTGAGAACTTGAGTGAGGCTGAATCCAGGAGCAATCTTTGGAAGAGGAAATGTCAGGGCAGGGTGTCATTCAGTCTGTGACATGGCTACTTTTCAATGCTCTTATTCATATCTATAGTGAGACAGTAAAAAATTACAAACATGAACTTTAGCAAGAAAAGTGTGTGAACAAGTTTAAAAATGTGGACTGGAGAATGCAGATGAGAAAACATCTGTAATTGTTAGAAACATTATTCTTCAATAGGACAACAAGAAAGGAGAATTGAAGACAAGACTCCATTCATCAAATGCTCCAACTTGTGAAAATACAAATTTATGAGAAAGGAGAAACCTGAACTGGGAATGCCACAGAAGAGATCCCCACTACAAACAAACAAACAAACAAACAAACAAACAAAGGAAAGTGACTTTGTAGATTCAGGCACCAAGACATACAGCCATTGCTGCAGCTGTGATCCAAGGGTGCTAGGTTCCAACCCAATCTGGCAGCCGAACTTGGCATTATCTTTGTGTCCTTGGTTTTTGCAGACATGAAAGATATGAGATTCAGGGGAGAGGTTACAGGGTTTTGTTCCATAGTCTCTGAGTGCCACCAAGGCCAGGCACTGTGTGGCAGGGTCAGAGTTCTTGCAAAGAGACTCTGATAGGTGCCTATATGGAGCTGTGAAGGTAAAGTCTAAATTGTGATGTAGACTCTAGGATGTTGGAGATGCTAGGACCATAGGATGTCTACCAAAGAAAGGTGCAGACAGAAAACAGAGCCTGTCCAAGAGTGTGCTTATGTGTGCTGAAGTCAGCTGAGCTGGAGGACCAAGGAGGGCTATTAATGTACCTTGGAGCCCATACGATTTCATCATGAGCTCCAGATGATGGACATGGAGCTTAAGGATTTGGTGTTTTACCTGTTTATGTTTTTGGTCTTGCTTTGGTCTGATCTTTCCCTTGCCATGTCCCCATTCTTCCCTTTTAGAGTGGGAATATTGACTCTGTATCATTGTATATTGGAAGTATGTAACTAACTATTGGATTGAAGTTAAAAAAGAGATTGCCTGAGTTTCAGAAGAGACTCTGCACTTCAACTTTTCAACAGTTTTGGAACTGTTAAAGACTACGGGGATTTTTGAAGTTGGAGTGAATACATTTTGCATTATGTGATGGCCATGTGGATGAGTGGAAGATTATGGCTTGAAAGTGATATGCTTGGCTGTTGTCTCCATTGCTGTGATGAAATATCATGACCAAAAGCAACCTGGGGTAGAAAGGGTTTATTTCAGCTTATAACTCTCAGATCACACTCCATCAAGGCAGGAACTTCGGAGGCAGGAGCTGATGCAGAGGTCATAGAGGAATACTTTTATTGTCTTGCTCTTCACGGCCTGCTTAGCCTGTTCTATTATACAACCAAAGACCACTTTCTTTAATATAATATATATTATATTATTAACATATAATTATATTATAATTAATATAATACAGGCACCACTCCAAGACCACTTTCTAATACAGCCCAAGGCACCACCCCTACAATGGGCTAGACTCTCCATCTCAACCACTAATTAAGAAAATGCCCCACAGGCTTGCCTATATATAGGCCACTCTATGGAGGTATTTTCTCCATTGTGATTCCTTCTCAGAAAACACTAGCTAGTGTCAAGATGATGAAACACACGCAACCAGGACAGTTGTCAAGTTGACAGGAGATGGGTCTGTTATGGTTACACTGCCCATTTCACAGGATTTCACGGGATCACTGAGGAGATAAGCTTCCTTGGAATCATTTAGATGGGGCTGGCTGCTGGGATTAGATTAACAGACTAGTAAGATCACCCTCACTTTGGGTGGCAGTCCAGGACTGAATACACCAGAAGGGAAGCTGAGCACTGGCAAGCATCTCTCCATCCTGACTGTGTGACCAGCTGCTTCAAGCTCATGGTGCTCCTGTCATCATGAAATCTTTGTGGTGATCAACTCTAACTTTCAATTGTGAGCCAAAATAAACCTTCTTTCTTTGACAGGTTTTGTTAGGTATTCTGTTGCAGTAATGAGACAAGCAGCCAACACAGGTACATACTGGAATTTCTACCTCATCTGAAGCTCCTTTTCCAAGGTTTTTTTTTTTTTTTTTTTTAATTACAAATCATTTATAGTCATTAATGGAAAAGCCCAGAAATAAACTATTTGTTTTAAATTGCTTATGCTGTCTCATTCCCAACATGTTCTGGGTGTGAACTATCCCTTTGCTTATCATATCCATGCTGCATATTCTCCCAACAATTGAACTCTATATTAGCTGTGTTATCAGATCAATGCTTGTGTATAGATAGCATTCGGTACTGGCTGAGGTCTGAGGCATTTTCTGGGGTCTGGGAATGACTGTCTGTGGATGGGGGCACCTACTGTGTTTTGACTATACTAAAGGAACACAAATTCATCGGAATGAAAGATAATCCTTATCTTTCACCCATCTGCTTTCCTAAAGCAGGGAAAATTAAAATGTTAATGGAGTATGTAATATAATATAAAATCCCCCTGCTTACTCTCATCCTCGAAGTGGGGGGAGATGTTATTCAAAAAATGTTTAGAGAAATATCCTGTAAAAGATTATGGTTTCATAAATTGAATCTTATGCTATGAAAGGTAAGGTGCCATTCAGATGGTCTGAGTTTTAAGGAGTAGCAGCAAAAAAATGAGAAATGATGTCTACTTATTAGAAATAATAGGCTCAGAATGCAGAGAAAATGCTCAAGAATGGAAACATATAATTTTGACATGAAAAACAGATGTGCTATATGATAGGTAGATATCCTGCTAAAGGTACTTAAAAATTAGACTATCATGGCAGCTAATATGTAACTTTTCACAGTAGCTATTAAGAATTTAAGTTTTTGTATATGTATTTATTATACGGTGAACATAATCCCATTTATAGCCCCCATTTCTTCTTTTATTCTCATCCCTCCACCCTAATTTTAGTCCCCTCTGTTTACACAGGTTTACTTTCATTTTATATCATATATACATAAATGACTTTATGTATCTGCATAAAATCTAGAAACTAAAAATGAGAAAAAACAAAGTATCTGTCTTTCTAAAATTGCCCAATTCACGTAATATGACTGCTTTCAGCTGCATCTAATAAATAAGTAATTCTAATTTTTACTACTCTTCCACCTCAGATAGGTATTTTGGATAGGAAGAATTTACGGCCAATCCAGTATTAGAATAACCCGTAGGTGTTAGATCAAATAATCTACATTAAACTCAAATCAGATTAAAAAAAAAAAAACAGAAAGACACTCAATAAATACATACTATATTTCATATTAGGCTTGAAGAAAATGAATTAACCTGACAATAGGTTAACCCAAAGGTCATACAACTATATTCTGTAGGCCAAATCCCACGAAAGTTGCAAGTAGAATGGTGGTTACCAACTTGGAAGAGTAGGTGTGGTTTTTCTCATTTGAATGAGAATGACCCCAATGGCTTATGTTGAATATTTGGTCTCCAGTTAGTGAAACTGTTTGGGAAGGATTAGGAGGTATGGTCTTGTTTCACTGGGGGTGGGCTTTGAGGTTTCAAAAGCTCACACCAGGCCCTGACCCATCTTGCTTTCTCTGTCTGCTGCCTGTGATCAGGATGTAAGTCTCAGGAATTGTTACAGCACCATGCCTGCCTGTCTGCCGCTGTGCTCCCTGACTTGATGATCATGGACTAACCCTGTAAACTGTAAGCAAACCCCCAATTAACTGCTTCCTTCTATAAGATTCCTTGGTCATGGTGTCTCTTTCACAGCATTAGAATAAGACAGTAGAAGGAAAGATAGAGAAATGTTGATCAATGGGTGCTTAGTTATAGTTAGACAGGAGCAAGAAGATTTAGTGTGCTATTACAAAGTAGATAAAGATAATGATAAAAACGTGTGGGAGGATTACAGGCTCAAGACTAACTTGAGCTACATAATTAAATACTGTCTCAAACATTCTTGGAAGTATCAAAAGTATTTTTAAAATAATGAAATCCCGTTAGTAGCAACATGTGTGGAATTTGGAAATCACTATGTTAAAAAAAAATAACCTAGATACAAAAACATAAGTACTGCATGATCTTACTTTTGAAATCTAAATATGTGTGCACCTACACATGCTCATGCTTTATAAATTAATAAATGTAAAAATGTAAAAAAAAAAGAAAAAGAATAAAAGGGAGTTTGCTTTCATTCTCTCTCTTCTACCTTGTAAGCAACTTCCCAACCTATGAGTTTTGACCCTTTGGGAGTTGCATATAAGATATCCTGCATATCAGATATTTACATTACAAGTCATAACAGTAGCAAAGTTAACAGTTATGAAGTAGCCACGAAATAATTTTACAGTTGGGGGTCACCACAACATGAACTGTATCAAAGCGCTACAGCATTAGGAAGGTTGAGAACCACTGTGTAAGGATACAATAAGAAGATAGACACTTGCACCTGCAGGCATGATTTCCAAGCTTCCAAAACTGAGAAATGAACATGTGTTGCTATAGCAGCCCATGTTAGAGAAGATTGAACTAAGGCAACTTTGTGTTGAAGAAATAATTACTGGTCATAAAAATTGTATTTCCCTTGATTAAAGTCAAAGTCAGAGTCAGAAATTACAGTTCACTAGAAATCCCAAGAAATGAAAAAGGTATTAAAAATAGTGCTTTGAGATTAAAAAGAACAGAGGTACCTAGATATATATGTAGACACCTAAGATCAATTCTTGTGTACATTCTTTGTAAGTTCAGCTCATATGTTATGACTTACTATAGAAAGATGGATCAAAAAATCTAAATATTTCTAAAGCATGAGGTTCCTCTGAAATACTGAATTTTTAAAATGCATTTTAACCATCACATGAAAAACAACAATTGTATGTATTAATCGATTACCTCTTGTGGTTTTCAATGCATTGTGTAATGTTGAAGTTAGGTTAAGCATCTTTATCTTCCCTAAGATTTAACATTTCTTTAGGGTAAAAACTTTCAAAATATTTACTTTTAGTTTTTTGAATGCATAGTATATTATTGTTATGTATAGTCACTACTTTGTAATAGTACACTAAACCTTTTGTCTTCTGTTATAATCAACATTTCTTTATCCCTTATTATTCCTACTTAGCCTAGGCCTGGTAAAGAACAGAAAGGCAATAAAGGTGCAGATTAGACAGGAAGAAGCTCTCTCTTGGGAAGCTATGGCGAGGTGGTAAGCTAAGGTTAGTCAGTGGCTCTTCGCTGTTTCTCTGATCTCTTTGGCTATTAACCCTGTATTTGGTTCTGTGTTTCTTATTTAACAAAACTGTTTAGAAATTCATCTACAAATGGCACCAAGACATGAGGCAAGAGTTGCCACCTAAAACCTGAGAAAGCTTTTAAAAAGGGTTCTAAAATGGAACCAAGAGCAGCTTCCTAGTTGTCTCTCTCAGGCCAGCCGAAGCCTGCAGGCTTGAGCTACTCTATGCCAGGTTCGTGGCGTGCAGGCTTGACCTGCAGCATGGCCTTTGCTAATAAAGACAAACAAACAAACAAAAAAAGAAAGAAAAGCTAATAAGGACAAACAAACAAACAAACAAAAAAAGAAAGAAAAGGTTTTTGGTCTATATGTTGCTGGATGAAAGCATAGACCCATTGCCTCCCAGAGTCAGAGGAGAGCATGGCTCCCTGAGCTGGAGGTGAATTACCTCTGCCATGTTAGGAAGCTGAAATGGGCGGAGTTAGCAGCAAAGTCTTCTGCTTCAGTACTAGCCATTGCAGTTTAAAGCAACATTACACAATAAGGCAGATTCAGATAGACTAAGACTTTACATGGTTTACAATGTGTGTAAAAATGTACGTAGGCTTGGAAGAGAGAAGAAAATCAATATAGACAGTTATAGAAATAGTTTTAAAAAATAAAGTCTTTAAAGAGACAGTAAAGGTAGTACAAAAATTAAGCCATGTAAAGATGGATATTACACAGAGAATTTGAATTGTGTTGTCTTTGGGATTTTTTAACTGCAGAAAGACATTTGATTGTAAAAGCTGCTGAGTTAAACCAGTATGTATATTTTAAAGGTACCTTGATTTCAAAATTTGGATCTAAGGATATGTTGCTTTGGAAAGGAGGCTCTGCTTTTGTTTCCACAGGAAGCAAGAGGCTATGGATTTATTCCAGATTAAGATACATCAGGTTTGACCAGTCAAGACCCCCTGAAATGTCTCCAATGACACCATGGCCCAGATGATCCAACATCCAGAACCGTTTCAATGCAACTGGCTCAGACAATGCAGCCTCACAGACTATTCCAGTCAGGACTTGATCATAATTGTTAATTTTCTCAGGATCCCCATAAGAACACAACACCCTCCATCAGCAGGAAGTAGCCTAGAAAACTACGCCTATATTCCCCAAAAATGGATTATGGATGTTTGTCTTTGTTTAGATTGTTGGTTACAAATTGCTATTGGTCATAATCTCTTTCTAAAAGAAGACAGGAGGATGTGATATAGAAATATAGGATATAGATATGATAGGATGAAAGAGTAGATTATTGAACCTACTTTTAAAGAGCAACAACTTGTTTAAAAATGTTTTACATTGCTATAGATTTTAGTTTACTGATACAAATTTAACGTTAATTTTGTTATACTGTATGTATATTTTTACTCTTGTTTAAGGTATTATGTGTATATAACTCATTTAAAATTGTAATGTATCATTAAGAAATACAGATTAATAGTTAATCATCTATGATAATCAAACTTATAGTCATGTTAGTTTTCTAAGTATACACAGATATATTTCAGATAGATAAGAGAATTGTCAGATACTTTAAAGGCTTACAGAATATGACATTTAAAATGTTTTAAAAACTTAAGACTTTCTGGACAGTGAGACATGTCTGCTCCTGGCAGGACCCATTTACTTCAGAAAGGAGGATGGGCACTGAAGACACTCCACATGGAATTTATCTTCTTCTTGGCAAAAATAGCCATTTAGGCAAGAAACTGTTCTTGCCTGGACTGCTTGACAAAATGTTGTATCGACTGGACATGCAGGACCCATAGGAAGGTGACCACTGAACTTTGCAAGGCAAAATGGTCCTTCAGGTTCCTGCTTTGCAGAAGAAACTGCCAGATATTCTACAGGACACAGAGAGAAGCGATTGAGAGACTCTAGGCCTGTAGGCTGAAGAATGGATGCCCCAATACTGCAGAAGAACTATGGATAACTGTCCAGGCAGCCAGGTGTCTCTGTCATTCTAGATTTTTGGAAGTTGCTTACAATGTTCTTCCTGTTTACTTAGGTAATATTATATCCTTCTGAGGTCTTTGATGGAGTTGAAGACTAGATAGTTATAATTTCCTTAGTTATGATAAAAGATAAATTAGATATGAAATCTTGGACTCACAAATACAGGATAGATAGAATATCTTCTTTAATTTTGCCAAATACAAATAGACTAGATATTATAACTATAATTCTTGCTTGATAATTGTTTTGTTATATGTAATTTTACTAAAGTTAAAACCTTCCTTTTTGAAAAAAAAGAAAAGGGGAAGAGCTAGGGATGTGTTGCTCTGATTGGTTAATAAATGCTGATTGGCCAGTAGCCAGGCAGAAAGTTTAGGCAGGACAAGCAGAGAAGAGAATTCTGGGAACAGGAAGGCTGAGTCAGGAGTTGCCAGCCAGACACAGAGGAAGCAAGATGTGAAGGCAGAACTGAGAAAAGGTACCAAGCCATGTGGCTAAACATAAATAAAAATTATGGGTTAATTTAAGTGTAAGAGCTAGTCAATAGTTAGCCTGAGCTAATGGCTGAGCAGTTTAATTAACACAAGCCTCTGTGTGTTTACTTGAGTCCAAGTGACCGCAAGGCCGTGGGAGCCAGGCAGGACCAGGAAAACCTCAGCTACAGATAACTACCATTCTACTTGCAGCTTCCATGGGATCAATTTTCTCAGATTTCAAGAGTGATATCATGCAGTACTGTGGTATTGTGTTCCCTGAAATATTGTGCATGCTAATAAACTTATCTGGGGTCAGAGACAGAACAACCACAATATTAAACATAAAGGATAGGCAGTGGTAGCATACACCTTTAATCCTAGCATTCCAGAGGCAGAAATCCATGTGTTCAAGGATATAGCCAAGCATGGTGATTCACACCTTTAATCCCAGAAAACAAGCCTTTAATCCCAGGGAGTGGTGGTAGAAAGCAGAAAGGTAAATAAGGCGTGAGGACCAGAAACTAGAAGCATTTGGCTGGTTAAGCATTTGGCTGGTTAAGCATTCAGGCTTTCAAGAAGCACAGTTCAGCTGAGAGCCATTCGGATATGAGGACACAGAGGCTTCCAGTCTGAGGAAACAAGATCAGCTGAGAAGTTGGCCAGGTGAGGTTAGCTGTGGCTTGTTCTGTCTCTCTCATCTTCCAGTGTTCACCCCAATACTTGGCTCTGGGTTTGATTTTATAAATAAGAACTTTTAAGATTCATGCTACATAGTACTTAGGTTTTTGTGCCTGGGTTATTTTACTTATAATTATTTTTACACATGTTGGTTTTTACATGTATGTTTCATACATGTTGCAAGTAACAGGATTTCATTATTTTTAATACTACCATGGATTTTTTTTGAGACAGTGTCTAATTATGTAGCTTGGGTTAATGTTGCACATACAATTCTCTTGCCTTAGCTTCTTGAGTTCTGGGACTACAAGCCAACTGCCACCACACCAGATACAAAATTTGACTTTTAACTCTAAGACTAGTACTGTTTTATACAGAAAGCTACATTTGTTAGAATATTTGTTGTAGAACTCTGCATTTATTTCATGTAGTAAGCTGTATTTTTCATATTTGGTTGTTATTCTTTCTCACCAGGTGCCTGTATCATTGTTTATATAGTTTGAATAATTTCACCAGTGCAGTATGAAAGATCCAAGTACTTTCTTAGAATTCAGAAGACAGAAAGGCTGAGGCTTTAACTAAGGGGCTAAATGCTTGCCTAGCAAGCTTGAGACTCTAGTTTTGGACCCCAGCGACGTGAACAACAACAAACAACAACAAAAAGAGAATTAGGAAGATTTAATTAAAGACATTCTTTCTTATAAAACTTTGTCACAAGTAAAATAAAGTGACCCTAATACAGAAGCTCATTTTCCTGGTTGGGGTCAGCTACGTAGCCAAGGCTGCCCTACAACTTGTGATTCTCCTAACTTGAGTTCTCAAGTGCTAGGATTAGAGATGTGTACCACCATAGCTAGCAACTGAGAGGTTCTTAACTAGTTTAATGTATTCATGTCATAAGCTCTTTCAGCAGCCCACTGAGGCTATCAGAATTATTCTCAGAATATTTTAAAAACATAAAGGAAAAATCTAGGATTATGTTATAGTTTGAATCTGAGCTAACCTCCTCAGGCTCACTGTTGAAGGAAGGACTGGTCTCCAGCTTGTGGCACTATTTTGGGAGGTTCTGCAAACTTTAGGAGGTGGCGCCTAGCTGAAACAAGTTTGGTTACTTGGGATCCTTGGGGCTATATCATAGGCTCCTCTTTTTCTTTTTCTGTTTCCCATCCACCATGAAGTGAACAGTCTGTGCAGAATCAACAGTCAGACTGAATATGCTGAGACCAAGAGCCAAAACATGTTCTTCCTCCTTTAAGATGTTTCTATCCTGTTATCTTCCCTCAGAATGACAAAAGGTATGTACGACACAGAAGAAAACTGGTACCAGAGAAGTGGAGTTCAGTGCTGTGACATGCTGGGCATGTCTAGCACATGCCAGCACTCTACCAACTGAGCAACATCCACAGAGCCTGCCTTGAATATCACAAGAGACTGTCGACCTAACTTTTGGACAATGTTGCAAGTGTTAATATTATGGGAATTCTTAGAGATGAACTAAACGCATTTTGCGTTATCAAACAGATGTGGTCTTTGGAGTCCAGGGGCAAAATGGTACCATTTGAATATGAATGTCCCACACATTCTAGAAGATTTCGTTCTTAGCTAGTGCCACTATTTTAGTAGGTTCTGGAAACCTTAGGAGGTAAGGTCTAGCTAGAAGGACTAGATCACTGTGGGTGTGTCTTTGTGGGCTGTATCTTGTTGTATCCTCTACTTCTGGTCCACCATGATATTTTGTCTCATCATTGGTCTAGAGTCAGTGGAGCCAAAGATTATGGGTAGAAACCTCTGAAACCATGAAACCTATCAAGCCAGAAATAAAGTTTTTGTTGTGTTGTTAAAAATCAAGTTGTTCTTACAATCATTTGTCACATGAAAAGTCTGATTAACATAGAGATTATAAGGGAAACAAAGTAAGCTGTAATGTACTCCTATCTGTAGACTCTTGAGGTCTGTGTATGTCTCTGAACCAGAATAAAACTCAACGTACAAGGCTACAGAGTTGGCTCAGTGGCTAAGAGCACTTGTTGCTCTTGCAGAGACCTGGATTCAACCAATCCCCAGACCCACATGGTGGTTCACAACCATCTGATCCAGGGGAACCGATGCCTTCTTCTGACCTCTGAGGCACCAGGCACACAGTTGGTGCACATACATACATGCCGGCAAAACACCCATAAATGTAAAATAATCTAAAAAAAAAAACCCTCAATGTAGAATCTTAGTAGCTATTTTCCTTGAACCCAGAGATTAAATATAAGTAACTGGAGCAGTGACACCATCAAGAATCAGTATGGCATTCCTTCTTGCTACAAAGATATTAAAGACAGTATAGAGGCCTTATTTTTTAGTTCATTACTATTAACATTTCATAGTACAACAAGGGATGTAATGTTCAGGTTGGCTCTTTGGAGGCCATCTCAGATTTAGTTTCAACATGTTAGGAAGAGCAAAGACAACAAAATGAGAAACTACACATCATCTTAACAGCAGCAAGTAAATTATAACTTAATTAAAAGTTTAATTCCTGAATTATTTTAGAGCATATGATAGAGCTGATATATACTGATGGAACCCAAGTTACAGTGGTTTGATTTCTGATATACTGATTTGAGATGGTGCAAAGGTCATACTCAATCAGTGGAAATCATAGTTCTAGTTTGAAATTTTGATTTTCCTGGACTCAATATGTATCATGATAGCCTTAATATTGGTACAACTTCATGTGAGCCATGCAATCACTAGGACATAACTGATACTCTGCAGTCTACTGAGTTGCTAAGCTATGAGATTTGATAGGTGAGGTGAACTAAACACATTGAGTTACATTTTCTTTTTAAAAGTATTTATTTATTTTATGTGTATGTGCCCACAGTGGTCAGAAAAAGGTGTCAGATCCCCTGGGATTGAAGCTATAGATAGTTGTGAGCTACCATGTGGGTACTGGGAATCAAAAACTCAGGTCTTCTGCAAGAGCAGCAAGTGCTCTTAACTGCTCACTCCCACTCCAGCCCTGATATATTCCATCTTAGGATATTTCTGGGATAGACACAACTTTGCAAGTTGAGGAGCAGCTATGTACCAATGCCTTTAATATGTTATATGTAAGCAGTTTTCTACTCACCCCAAACATTTTTGGTTACTTCCAGTTGACAATTTAAATATACTGGTTTCTCAAGACTCTGATTCTCTTTACTGTCTTAGATTGTCATAAACAAAGTTTTATGCACATGGAACCTAGGCATTTCTACTGTTTAACTACACAGTTACTATTGTATAGTTCTATGAGTAAAAATATGCTACATAATTGAAGGAATATTGTTTGACTATGGAGAGCACATACAATTTTATACTCTTGTCTTAGAAGCTACAAATCAGGCCCACCCCCGAGTCTTAGTCCCCTATAGCATAACACTTTATTGTCTTCCTTTATGATCTAAATTGACTTATAAGAAGTAATAACGGTACTGAAATAAAAGAATGGAAGAACATAGTGGTAGTAGAATATTTCTGCACAGACAGTCTGCAATTTTTATGTGTGTGGCTATTCCAAGAAAGAGGGAAACATTTGTGGCAGTCAATCCCATTCCGATTTACTTCCAAATTATACTGTCTTTCCAAAGAGCCACCCAATATGGGCACTGGAAACGGAAATTCAATCTTCTGCAAGAGCAGTTTGTACTTTGAACCACCTAATCTATCTCACTAGGCCACATTTTCCTTTTTTTTTTTTTTAATGGTAAAAGAAACCAAAGCTTTTTCTTCTAACTTAAAAAAATACAGTACATGCCTGTGATCGACAGTTACCCCCTGTGCAATGGTACATAGGAACTTTTACTACTAAGTGTGATGTCCTACCTGGGATGGCTTTCCATGTCAGCTTGACATATTCCCAAATCAGAGACCGCCTACATCAGGCTGGCCTTTGGACATGTTTGTGGGAAATTTTCTTGACTGCTAACTTATCCAACCCACTGTGAGCAGCATCATTCCCTGGGCAGTGGTACTAAGCAAACAGCATGCAAGGATGCATTTATTCTGTTTCTAACTGTGGATATGGTTTGACAAGCTGCTTGAGTTCCTGCACTGACTTTCCTGAAGTGATGGGCTGTAACCTGGAATTGTAAGCCCAATAAACCAGTTTCTTTTCAAAGTTCTTCTTTATCAGGGTATTTCATCCTAACAATAGAAAACACATTAGCATAGTACCCACTGACCAATTATGCTGGTTCGTTTTAAGTGTCAACTTGATACTTCCTAGAACTGCTTGGGAAGAGAGTCTTAAATGAGGAATTACTGCGCTCAGGTTGGCTTGTGGTATGTCTGTGAGGGACTGCCTTGGTTGTTTATTGATGTTCAAAGGCCCAATCCGTTGTGGGTGACACATTGAAGAGGCCATCCTTAAGCTGTACAAGAGTGAGGAAAGCTAGCTAAGCGCAAAGGAACAAGCAAGGAAGGACATGCTTATTCTCCTTTTGCTCTTCACTGTGGGTGTCATGTGACCAGCTGCTGGACTTCCTGAAAACGCTGGGACTATAACTTGAAATTGTAAATGCTGAATGAACCCTTTCTTCCAAACTGCTTTTTGTTCAGAGTATTTAACTGTAACACAGGAATGAAACTAGAACGTCAACCTTCTCACCAGTTTTCAAAGTGACCCGCCTTATAAAACTAAGAATCAAAAGATTCAAACTCTAAAAAAGACACTGAGGGTTTTAGTGCCAGGAAAAATTTACACAGGGAGAAAATAGCTGATATTTCAAGTGTCCATTAATATTTTAAAGTTGGTTTAATATGTCTTATAAAAAAGATGTTTCTAACAATGTAACATTTGCACATTAAGATTTCTATGTTTATAAAACAAATGCAGTACAAACAAAAGTGGTTAATCGTTCGTGCAGTACAACCTGTATAGCGGGCCTTTAATCCCAGCACTCGGGAGGCAGAGGCAGGCGGGTCTTTGTGAGTTCGAGGCCCACCTGGTCTACAGAGCGAGTTCCAGGACAGCTTTTGAGAAACCCTGTCTCGAAAACCAAAACCAAAACCCAACCTGTATAGTTGTGAAGCATTGTTGTGAAGTTCTACACAACTATGGAAGTGACAGTGGAGTGTCTGTCCCCGAGACAGACAAAGCTTTTTACAGAGAGCCACCAAAGCACTGAAGAACTATTAATTATATAACGCAGAGGGGACTCTACCTAAAACTTTCTGATTATAGTATTTTGGTGGTAGAGTGCTTGGCAAGATGTACGAGGCCATGGGATCAATGACTGGCACCACCAAGACATTTTGGGTATAAAATACATAGGAAACTCTATCTTTTATTGAAACACAAAAAAGAAGAATAAACTTCTTATATGATAGTCCTGCATTCCAGTTTTTCATTTGAAAATTTATTAAATTTTTCAGTGTTCAACAAAAGAGTAATTCCTATATGACTAAATTTAAGACTAAAGTGAGTTTCTTTTTACAGTTTCTGATGTTACCTACTTAGAGACCAAAGACAACGTAGAAATGTGCATACTCCTAAGTCGAAAAATCAAACTTTCAATGAACACTATTAGAACACTCACCACCCCGTCTCCTACTTGAAATATTTAAGCAATAATTTCAATTATTTTGATGCTCCCCCTCTCCCTCTTCCTTTCTCCCTGACATGTATATCCAATACATCATGTACACATATACCAGCAATTGATGATGTTATCATTAGGGGAAGTCTGTTTTAGAAGATTTTCTAACAATACTGAAAGCCTCTAGAAGTGAGTCTTATGAACATTCTAGATTTTAATGTGAAACCAAAATTGGGGTCTTATTTCATATCCATAGTACAATGGCATAGGAAATGAAGGGCTGCAGTGAGTAGTCATGGCAGTGAGTGGTTACTGGGTGGGGGCGGGGCGGGAGCATGAGGGGATAGAGAGGCTCTTTAATACAGAGTTCAACACATATGATGAATGAGTCATAAATATGAGTGCAAACATAGCTCCTTTCTTTCATTTACTGCAGAGTATACTTCCTTATTCCACCAAACTAAAGCGGATAAAAATTCTGTTACCACCCAAACAGTTAATCAATCTGCAATTCTTTACTATGATGAGGTTATCTCTCTCACATGGTGATCCTGAGCCTCACTAAAAAACCCAGTAAAATAAAGGAAGAGAATCTCTTGCTTCAGAGCTGACGACCAAAATATAGAGAATATACACATGAATCTAACTAGATTAGATTTAATTGGGTGCTATACTAGTTTTTGGCCTGAATCTGATTCAGTGAATACAAATATATTAAACATAAAGTGGAGATGATTAGTTGTTTCATCTCCCTACAAATACTCTGTATTATTGACACAGATAATCCTATGTGCCATATCCAGAACAGGAAAATTAGATATAAGAAGATATTAAAGGTTACCAGGGACTTCAGAGAGAGGACAAAAAGGACGGTGAATTTACTGTGTAATGAGAACAGAGTTTCTACTTGTGGTAGTGGAAAAGGTTAGAAATTCTGGTAATAATTTTCACAGTGCTGTGAATATACTTAAAGACACTTAAAATAGTTAAAATGATAAACTTAAGTTTATGTATATCTGTATCACAACAAATAAAACATTTTGACCATGAATGATTTATAACATTTCAAAATTAGTTAATAGGAATTATAGTTAATTTAGAATTTGTTTCCTTCATATAAAATAATTCACTACCTCTGTACTTTCTGGATCACAGTTGGGGTAAAAATGTCCAGAGCATAATGGAAGGAAAGCGGAAAGAAAGCACTCAGACTGAACTCCTTACTTTAATGGGCTCAGGCTGCATCACGGGCGCAGGCATGGCGATGGCGCTGGAAGCGTAGACCTGGTGGTACGCTGCGGGGACTCCATGGTCGGAATACGGCTGTTCCAAGGGGCAGCGAGCAAAGGAGAGGAGGGGAGAGAAGAAAGAGGGGTCATTTTTATTTCTAAAATAGCTATTCAGCACTTACTATGTGATATGCCTGCTGGCTCATTCAAAAACTCATTCACTATGTTTAATGAACTTATTGTCTGATCAAGAAACAGACATTACTCTAAATCGTCACATCTCCTGTGATCATGTGTATGATGTATGGGGAATAATGATCACTCAAAAAATACTAAAACATTATGTGTAAGAAAACTGGGGAGGCTGGGCGGTGGTGGTGCATGCCTTTAATCTCACTACTCGGGAGGCAGAGGCAGAGGCAGAGGCAGAGGCAGGCGGATCTCTGTGAGTTTGAGGCCAGCCTGGGTTACAGAGTGAGTTCCAGGAAAGGCTCCAAAGCTACACAGAGAAACCCTGTCTCAAAAGAAAAAAGAAAATAAAAAAAAAGAAAAGAAAAAGAAAAAAATTGAGGATGATGGTTATAAATTTCCTAGTGGCACTGATGTTTGATTTAAAGACCTGGGGACACAGTGAGGGACAGCCTAAGTAAGACATCTCCTCTGTGAGGCTTACTTAGGTTGTTTGATAGGCTGGAAAGAACATTATACACACTAAGGGGTACAATAAATAAGGCAGAAGAGCAATACACAGAGGGTAGATCATTTAAAAATTCTATTTAAATAGTAACCAATGCAGGGAGGGTGTGGGGAAAGAGGGACCTTTTACTGTTGGTGGTACTATAAACTGGTACTGTCACTGTGGAAATCAGTATACAGGTTTCTCAAAAAATTAAAAATCGAACTACTCTAAGACCCAGCTATACCAACCCTGGACCTATATCCAAGTGATTCTATATCCTGTGCAGAGATACTTGCATACCCATGTTTACTGCTGGTCTATTCAAAATAGAAAGGAAATCAATCAGCCTGGTTACCGACCAACAGATGAATGGATAATGAAATAAGTTTATATTTAAACCAGCAGATTCCAAATGTTTAAGTATGCTAGTTATTCAATTATTGAATTTGTCAATATTTTTAGTACCATGTCTTCCAAACCTGATATAAATTTTACACTTCCAGGATGTCTCTATTTGTTCTTTACCCCTTGTAGGTGCTCAACTGCTCTAAACAGATAGTGGACTACAAACTCAGGGATGTTGCTGACACAGAGATATGAAGAGGATCACATCAGACTGGAGGGAGACCCAGACATGAGAGGGAGCAAAAGGTCAGCTTACAAAGGAAAAGAAAATTTGGTAAAGGAATTCCAGGAGCAGGCAGTGCTGTGTAAACACAGGTGTCAGACAGATCACCAAATATGTATGGTGTTCCTGAAAGGTTAAGTAAGATTAAAAAGGGAGGAAAATATTTAGTAATTAGGATGTCATTAAGGAGCCTTCTTAAAGGCAGCTTATGCAGAAAGACAATGAAGTGGACTTCAGCAGGTGTGGAATGAAATGGTGCTGAACATTATAAATACTGAATACAGCCTATCTTTTAAGAATCTCAGTTTTGAAAGATAGAAGAGAATTAGGGGATCCGGGAAAGAATTCGTAAAAAGGTAATTGTTAGCTCTCAAAGGTGCTATAGATATTCAAAGAATTTTGTATCAAACAGCTTTAATCTTTTAATACCACAATATGGTTTCTTGATGCCTTCACTTCTATACATAAGGTCATTAGGAGATCAAGACTGTGGAAGCTAAGTAATTCCCTTAACAATCACAGTAGAGCAGTGAAGCTGAGGACCAACGGAGAGAAGCTGACTTCAACCACAAGAGGGAAGGATGGCCCAGAGATGGACTGAGATCCCTGACAGGAATCTGGAAGTGAAGGTTTCCAGAGCACAGTAAGTAGAAGCAACCTTGGACAAGAACAAGATATCAAATAAATATAAAAAACCATAAGGCGGGATTAGGACCTGTTTAAGTTTGTATGTTGGGAGTTGGAGGCTAAGTTGGTTTCAACTTCTATGAAAGAGAAAGCACAGATTGATTCTAAGACTGACATGGGGGAAATTTGTAGTGGTCAAGGCATGGTAGAAGTTTGCTGGTGATTGAAAGAAGTGACTGAATGTATTAACATACTTGTTTTCTTTTTAGGAAACCTGATCATAACATTCACAACCAAAGCCCTGCAGATTTTAACTGTAAATCATTAGAGTCTATTTATTAAATTATATATTAATGAGAGTACTCATTCTGTTGGAAACAGGTATCACTGAGTATGGGATTACCACGTAAAGCAGAAGCTATGCAGTCACAGCGGCAGTCTTAGAAACGACCTCTTAGGCTAGATAAGGAGTGAATATACACTGATGGGGAGTGTCTGACAGCAGGGATTCAGAGTGCGGTTAAAGCCCAAAGCAGATTCTGGTGAAATATCTAATGTGAAAGAATTCTTACTTTACTCTCACCTCTATGCAAACCTGAAGGCAAGAAAACAACAAGACAAAATTTTGAAATTTCATCATCAATTAAATAAGAAAATATCCATGGTTTCCAAATCACAAACCATGTATAATGTGTTCCTATGCTATGCAATTTGGACAAACATAAGGAGGATTCTGAGGCGTTAATTCAGCAAGAATAAAGATGTCCCCAGATGTTAATGAAAGACCTACTACCCACAGATTCTTTAGAGGCTTGTATGGTCGAGCCGAGGCAACACAAAGATCCACGTTTACACTGCGTAACAATAAGGGAGGGGCTCTCCAGAAGTGATGTCTGTATTACTTCTTCTGTCCACCCTGTAGGCTCTGAGCTGAGTAAGACTGCTGGAGGTCAAACAGGGTGAAGGCTGGGGTAAGCAGTGCTGTTCCATCTCAATACAGAGAACCTACCATGAGGAGATTAACTAGGAATCAAAATGATCACCAGCAAGGATATGGACAAAAGGGAACCCTTGATACTGTGGAGTGAATGCAAATTAGAACAGCTATCATGCAAAACAGTATGTGGCTTTCCAAAAAAATACTACTATATGATTCAGCAGATCCATATTTCTGGATATACATACATACATATGCACATATGCGCGCGCGCACACACACACACACACACACACACACACATACACACAAAGGAAAGGAATCAACTTGCTACAGAGATTTGAACTCATAATCTCATTTGCAGCATTATTCATAATGGCAAAGGAGTTGGAAATGTGGCTTCATGGTAGAGTATTTGCTCACAGTACACAGTACACAAAGCCTTCGTTTTGTCTCCCAGTACTAGAAAAAAAAAAACAATATTCTTCTTTTACACAATAGCACTGATATAGAATCAACTTCAGTGTTTATCGATGGATGAAGAAAATGTGGGCTATGAACAACAGAATAACATTCAGTATTAAAAAGGAGGAACTTCTGTCAGCTGTGACATCATGGATGAACCTGGAAGACATTATACCAAGAAACAAGCCAGGTACAGAAAGATAAATGTTTCTTAATGCTTCTATGTGGAATCTGGAAAGCCAAACCCTCAGAAACGAAGACTAAAATCGTGGTTTTCATGGGTGGGGAGAAGGATGGGAAGATGCTGTTGACATGGTACAGTGATAGGCACAGAAAGGATGAATGTGTTCTGGAGAGTCACTGTGCAGCATGGCGACCGTGAATAATAGTAATGGCTTATAAACTTGAAAACTGCTGAAACGTCTTAAAACAATTTCACTACAAACAAAAACAAGTAACAACATGAAGAGATGAATTACCTTGACTGTGGTAATTAGAATACATATAACTACAAAATATTATGTAGTTCATAAATATTTACAGTACAACATTTATACTCAATTATATTTCACTAAAGCTGGAAAAGAGGAACACAAAAAAGTAAATGAAGGATGAGACAGAATGGAGAAATTCTAGTAAAAGTATGGAGAGCAAAACCACTAAGATCTAACTGGAAATTACTGTTTCAGGATAAAATTATGTTACAGCCTTAGTACTATAGAGATAACAAAACAACACACTCAACCAGGTGCGGACTTAAAACATACCACATCACCCGCACAGTTCCGGCACACAGATGATGTTATTAGAGACACACTGAGGATATAACTTAAAGACATTGAAGAGAATATTTATAATTTGTAGTTAATAATTTACATTAGTGTAGGAAGAATTTTAAATTTTACAATGGCTTAAAGATTATATGTCAACACAGGTTGACAAGAAAATAAGAAGGTGCAAATATCTTATACCTTAAAACTTTAAAAGAAACTTGGAAAGTGATTCCACCAAGCTTCTTTTAAATTCTAAGATGAAGAAGCAACACTCTTAGAATAAAAATGGCAAATACAAATAAACCAGAGAAAACATAAAATAAGCAACTTTAGTAATGATCTTCAACAAATAAAAAAGAACTAAATGTCCATACAAAGCAGTTACAGACCAATGACTTTACCACAAATAGAGCTGGGGGTGTACCTCAGTTGCAGTGTATTTTTCTAGAACCTACAAGGCCCTGGGTTCAATTTCCAACCCTGAGCAAATGGAAACAAAGAAAAAGATGAATGTGTACCTCTGGGACGGAGGCTTCCATCAGAGACAGTGGAGGAGGAACACAGCCACCATCCTGTGCAATTTCTACTGGTTGATAAATAACCTCAGAGGGCTGCAGATAGAGGAATGGAGCAGAAGAGGCAGGGGACTAAAACACAAAATGATCCTTGTTATTCAAATATGGTTAGTTATTTCTGCTAAGCAAAAATGACAGACCCTAAAATGAAAAAAAATACTGGCTGCATACTTTCCTAAAATGACTTTTCAGGGATAGCATAGAATTATCTTAGAAACAGAGTAGGGAATCCAAGTTGTCATACATTTCAGGTATATAGGGATTATTAAGAAACTTTATTAATGGCAAGTACTGAAAGTTTATAGTGCCTCAGAACCTCACAGAGAAATAGACAATAATTACAGATATACTGATATCATGAAAAGTTACAGTAATAGACCTATCATATTTAAATTGGTCTAAGTGTCTACTTTCAATTTTGTTATTTCACATAGGTATAAGAAAATACCACTAAATAATTTTTTGGTAGTATACAATTTATTAGGGAAAAATTGGAAAACTATACAGGTTAACACCTTTGAGACTCCAGATTTTAGAGAAGATTTTGGATTTTGGATTAGGAGTGTTCATCCAATAATAGCTATATAAATATCCCCCAATTCCAAAATATTAAAACAGTTTTGGTCTCAATCATTTCAGATAATGGATATGCAACCTGTTTTTATTTAGAATCATGAGACAAACTAAAGCAAAATCTGAAATGAAGCTAGCAAAATGCCAATGTCTCCAACAACAAAAGTACCAAAATTATTTTTTATGTTCTATAGCACTCCTTTATAAAATGTTTTCTATTAACACAATCTCATTTCATCTTCCCAAAAATCCTGGAAGAGAACTTACAAGGTTCTAACATCACGACATCCATTTTCCAATTGGAGTTCTGAGGTAGTGAAAGGAAACACCACTGCACGCATCTTACAGAGGAGGAGGGAGGGAGAAGTAGTCCAAGGAGACACAGTTATAAATAAAGGAGGGAGGCTCTAAGTCTACTTATCGTGACTTTAGTTTTCAGGGACTTTTTAATAAAAACACAGTGAAAAGAAAGATTTTAAATTAGACACTGGAAGTGGATATTTACCTGGGGAACCCCCCACTGCCACTGCCCTGGTAAACACTGAGCTGGGGCCTAAAATGAGAACAACAAACACACACCTAGGTTACACACAGGGTTAAAACCAGACATTTCCATGCAAAAGAATGAGGCTCAGTTTTCAAGGAATGTTTAAAAGTTAACTCAAAATGGATTAGAGCTCTAAACTATAATAATAAAATTCTTTCAAGAATTAGAATATGCCGGGCGGTGGTGGCGCACGCCTTTAATCCCAGCACTCGGGAGGCAGAGCCAGGCGGATCTCTGTGAGTTCGAGGCCAGCCTGGGCTACCAAGTGAGTTCCAGGAAAGGCACAAAGCTACACAGAGAAACCCTGTCTCGAAAAACCAAAAAAAAAAAAGAATTAGAATACAAAGGTAGAAATCTTCATGACTTTGAATTAGGCAATGTTTTAAAAGTTATGCTTTAAAAATACTTGTAACAACTGGGTGATGGTGGCGCACGCCTTTAATCCCAGCACTTGAGAGGCAGAGGCATGTGGATCTCTGTGAGTTTGAGGCCAGCCTGGTCTACAACGTGAGTTCTAGGATAGCCAAGGCTACACAAAGAAACCCTGTCTAGAAACCCCCCCCCCCCCCCCCCCCCCCCCCCCCCCCCCCCCCCCAGCCACGCACCAAAGGAATGACACTGACGAGAGCTGGATGAACAGGACCTCATCAAAACTAAAGATCTGACTGCTGTAAAGAACTCTGTCACCAAAGTGAAATTTACCCACAAGATGTGAGAGAACATCTACAGATCATCATTTCTTTTTTTTTTTTTT
>CABHPR010157386.1:0-46020 GCA_902168415.1 Peromyscus melanophrys | reverse complement strand
CTCTCTCTCTCTCTCTCTCTCTCTCTCTCTCTCTCTCTCTGAGATCAATGAAGGTCAGAAAACTTTCAGGAGCCAGTCCTCTCCTTATCATGTAGATTCCAAGAATTGTAAACAACTCAGGTCATCAGGCTTGATGTCAAGTGCCCTTACTCACTGAACTATCTCACTGACCCACAAACTCTTTTATGAATGAGACATACCATACATTGAATGCTAAGAATATGTAGAACTGTATACATGGAAATGGAACACAAGAAGATTAGGTGAAAGCCAAGGATGTTCAGTTGGAGGGCTAATTTTGGGAAGGCACTTCTTTTAGGTGATCAAACTGGCAATTCAGGTCAAAAGGTGAACATGGAAGATCTAACGATCATGTTAAAAGGTATTTATTTGTACTGTATTGTGTGGAAAAACCCCGGGTCAATCCAATGCAAAGTTCTTCAGAAATCTACCTAAAAAGTTGAAAAGGTGTATCATTTTTATCATTTGTATATTTAATAAAGAATGTGTTTCCTTTTCTTCAACGCATTAGGCTTGGAAAGCTTGTACAGTTTAATCTGTTCACAGGTACATGTGCACACCCAGAGGTTCTGTGGATGTTTTCACAGTTTTAAAGAAAGTGCTGAGCCATGGAAAGCAGTGGGAAATCAATGAAAATCAGAATGTTTCCAAAGCACATCTTCTATGATGACTAGGAAACAAGTCAGTGTTGGTGAGAAAAGAGTCATTGTCCACTAGAACCCTAGAAATGAGCAACAAGGGGTTAAACACTTGTATGAAAGAGTTAATGCCCTTCTTCACAGAGGAGCCTTTGAGAAGTTAGTCTATGAACATAGATCTGTGATTGTGAGTGTGTAGGAAAAGCCCCTGGGCTAAGTGGCATGTAAAAGGAAAAGAATATATGTATTTTGAAAGCTATGGGGAAAAATGACTGGGTTTTGTTCCTCCTACATTATTTGCATAAAGAGATTTTGATTGCCCAGACATTTTGAGAATTAGGAATGGACTTTCAAAGATTTTTACCCTTTGAAAATGACAGTATCTAATCTCTCTGCTTCCACAAGGCTCGCCTGCATTGCCAAATAGCTCAGAAGGGGAAGAGTAAACTATTTTTCACAGGTCCTCCATAATGGATGAGATATGAAATGAATTTCATGGAAGTTGAGCACCCTGGAGGTTATTAGTTTGCTATAATATATAACGTTATTCTGACATCATATCATTATCATTATTATTTTCATGTGCAACCAACCTAAAATATTGAAAAAATGTATCAATTTTATCATTTGCAAATCTTAATAAAAATGTGTGTCCTTTTCTTCAAACTATTAAACTAGGAAAGGCACTTACTCTTTAAGCTTTATATGCACTGAATATTCAGTATAGCAACTTGAAATAAATTAAGAAACTAGCCAATACTTAGAGAAAACATGATTTTAAAAAAACCTTTTTGAAAGAGGGCAACATATATTCAATTCTATGAAAAATTCAATAGTATATGTGTGCAGTATCAAAAGTTTTACTTTATAACCAAACCTCAATTATGAATAGTCATTATCTAAATTTATGTTTAAAAAAAATTATTTTTGAGTGTGTGTGTGTGTGTGTGTGTGTGTGTGTGTGTCTGCATGTATGTGTGTGTTTTCTTCACCTAAAGTCAATGGGAGACCAAATATATATAATCATTCCCTCAAAGGATTCAACTCAAATTTCTCTGAATTAATTTCAGCAGTTTTGGGGGATATCTATAAGGCATTGTCTTCTATTAGCAATACTGACCACCCCTAAGACTCTAGAAACCGGGAAAATTCAGATCGAGTATAACTGTGCGCTAGTTAGAGCTGAGTAGAAACATACACTTTAAAGAAGCTAAAAATTCCATCAGTTAAATTCCAAAAATCCTGACAATGTTAAATGCAGTCTGTAATGTACTTTATCAAAAAATACATAGT
The DNA here is from genome assembly GCA_902168415.1 of Peromyscus melanophrys. Lineage (NCBI taxonomy): Eukaryota > Metazoa > Chordata > Mammalia > Rodentia > Cricetidae > Peromyscus > Peromyscus melanophrys. Next base: position 44,068 of record CABHPR010157386.1, on the reverse strand, counting down.
AATGCTGACCATGGGAACCAGAGCAAAGCAAAGAAACCTCTGCCAGTCACAAAGCATTTACCCCAAAGAGCTCTGCAATTAAGAAAACATTTAAATTATCCACTTATTATCAATAATGTGTTCCTCTTAAAAACGTTAACTTAGCATTAAATTTTCTACCAAAAAAGTCAGCATATAAAAAATTAAATAAGCATTTCCTCTTCAGTTTCTCATAGGAGACGTTAAAAGGATTGCTTTATATGTGTACTACATTTTCTTGTTTTTGTCATTTTAAAGACTTATGGTTATTTGTCTATTTAGCTAGCAGATGGGAAGTGATTTCCTGATATTCTGTATTCATCAGACTGACAGCTCATTCCTATTTTCCTCTATTTTAGAGGGAACTAAAAGAACAACAGCTTCCATTATATCCGTGCTGCTTCCATTATTTGCAATTGTCAGAGCTCTTTGCACACCTCGCTAGGAGCCAAAGCACTGAGTAGCCACTGAAATCAAATGCACAGTCCTCTTGTCCCATTGCTCATGGTATGGCTACAAGTCAAAGCCCTGTACACACAGCTCTTCCTGTACAGTCCAACCCACTCTCCCTCTTCAGAATTCAATCAGCCAGTCACCTTTTTCTACTGACCTCTTATCGATCTTGTTGCTAGATGCTGTTTGCCTTTGTGTTTGAGGGACAATCTTATTCTCCCATTACCAGTGGCAAAACTAAAATCAAAGAAGCAGTGCCCTGTCGTGGGCCTAAGGAGCATAGAATCCCAGCTATCTATACTTGATTTAAAATGTTCACAAAATACCCATATTCCTTTCCAAAAATGAAGAATAAGAAGCTCTGAGCACTATCATTTTAATTAATAAATATCCAGTGCATCCAACACAACTATTAGAAACACAAGATTGTCTACTAACTCAAGAACAGAAAAGAGAGCAATAAGCCTCTCCGTGCTGTGTGCTGCTTGACTTCACTTCCAAGAGCTAACAATAGCATCACTGTGTGTGTGTGTGTGTGTGTGTGTGTGTGTGTGTGTGTGTGTGTGTGTGTTTTCTTGCAGCATTCAGAGATAGACATTCATTGAGTGCATCCCTCATTGTTCTCTAATTTATTTTCCAAGACAAGGTCGCTCAGTGAACCTGGAACTCACTGATTAACCTAGAATGGATGGATAGTAAGTTCCCAGGATCCTCCTGTCTCTATCTCCTCAGTTTTGGACTAGAGATGAACTTTCCTGTGCCCAGATTTTTACATGAGTGCTGGGGATCAGATCTCAGGTCCTCATACTTGACCAGCAAGCAGTTTACTAAGTGAGCCCTTTCTGCAGTCTCCTGCCACCTCTGTTTTCTACCCACTCCAAAGTGTAATTCATCCCACTTTAATTGAGGTCTGTCGTTTCTCAGAAGCCATTCCATTGGTCTCTGTTACTTAGGCAAATCCACATCCTGTGTGTAAAGAAAGCTAAGTTATTTACATTGAATTTAGGGAACATCTAAAAAGGGGAAACCCATGCTACAGTTACCCATTTTTACCCACAGCAGCATGACTTTTATAGCCATTTAATTTCAGATGAGATCGGGCACGTTCAGGGTGGATGGCTGTAGACACTACTTAATGTCAAATAATTTAACAGCTCATAATTTTTGGTACTAGAGATTATATTTACATCAAAGTCAGAATGATTTAGTGATCTTTTGTTTTATTCCATGTGTTGGAAAATATTTTCTCTTTGGATTATTTTAAATCTTTGGATTATTAAAATCTAAAACATCTATGGATGTTGTCCTTGCCCAGTTTTATTGAAGTCAACCAACTCTTGCTATCTCTTTTACAGTCATGCCACCAGCACACAGTGTCTAAAGGAAGAGGTATGCTGGATAGTTTTTATTGTCAACTGGAAGCAAACTAGTTATCAGGGAAGAGGGAGCCTCAGTTAAAGAATTGCCTCCATCAGATTGGCCTGTGACCATGATTGTGGGAGAACCATTTTGACTGATGATAGATGTAGAAAGACTCAGGCCCATGTGGGAGGCACAATCCCTAGGCAGGCAGGCCTGAGCTTAGTAAGATAGCTCGGACTGGACTAGATAAAAAAGCTAAGTGAGTAGATCAGAAAGAGAAAGCCAGTAAGCAGTTTCCACCAGGATCTCTGCTTCAGTTTGCTTCATGTTCTTATCTTAAGTTCTCTTCTTTTCCCTTGATGATGGACTGTAAACTGTAAGATAAAATAAACCCTTTCCTTCCAAACTTGGTTTGGGGCACACTGTTTATGACAGCAATAGAAAGCAAACTAGAGCGAATAGCTTCTAACAAAAAGAGGTACTTCTGGAACGAAGGGACACAGAAGAACTTGCAACTGCTCAAAATTTGACAAAGAGCCACTGTAGGATAGAAACTAGATTTTATAATACTGGGCTTTTCAAGTACTTAATCAAAACCATGCTTATGAGTAGGATTTAATGGAGGCCTTCTAAATGGGTAGCCATCATACTGAAGAAGAGCTAATCGATCCTTCATCTCCTTGTCACACACTGCAAAAATTATACTTAAAAACTGTGGGTTTGCAAAATATGTAGATTAAATCTCATTTCTTTTCCTTGTATCACATTCCTGAAAACTAATATGGTATTCCAAGAGTGAGTGAAAGTGAAAAGCAGTAATTTATGGAGGCCATTCCCTCCATGCCAGTCTCGCAGATTATAGCTTTCAGGGGAAATGGAAACTCTTTTATATTGTGCTTGAGTAAATACATTCTATATATTCTTGACTCTTTTTATCTGGCCCTTTCCAGTATGCTTGGAGTTTGTTCTTTTTACTCTGTATTCTGCCTCTTCCTTGTCAGGAGATATTTGCCTCATCTCAGTTTCTCAGTCTTAGCAAGAGTGGCAGATTGAGCTGAATAGCTCTTTGTTGTGGGTTTGAGGGCATCATCTGAGTATCATGGGAGGTGTAGCTGCATCCCTGGCCTCCAGCAAGGTTCTGATGGTTCTACCTCTGCTCATCTCCAAGTTCAAAATGACACTATACTTGACAGTAGTGATGACAAAGCATGGAAAAGTAATCTCCGTTTCCTGTGTAGATGGAAAACAACCTACACTGGAAATCAAAGTTCACATTAAAGCACACAGACAATAAGAGGTAGCTAAATAATGAGAAACCAACCACGGGTCCTGGCTTCAGACTGCCTTGGTCTAAATTCTGACTACGATAGTTAGTAATTACATGGAATTGCATCTGTTTCTTCATCTGTGAAGCTGAGATAATGACCTTGTGCTGATTATCTCCTCCAGCTCCTCCGTAATGTCTCTGCCCTCCTCTCCCCTAACTGGAAGGCTAGTTGACCTCCAAGGACCCATCCCACTCTTAAGAAGAGGAACCTGAGATTCTATAGTCTTAATGAGCAATGTAAGATCATAAAGCTTGCATGTGGGAGACAGGTTTCATAGAGAGGAACAATGTCTAAAATCAAACCAGTACTCATAAAAGGAATGCAATGCTAACTCCAAATTTAACAATTCTAATTAGGGAAGTTCCATGGCCTTCCATGTTTGTGTGCCTTTGAAACTGTGTATGTTCCACATATATTTCTGTTATTGAGTTCTTACATCTTTGTACTGAGAGTAACACCAAGCCTATTGAACAGATGAAGAAAGCCATACCGTGAGGCTGTATTTGTATGTTGTCCCATTGAACATTCTTTCAATCTCTACCTGATTAGTTTCTCTCTCTCTCTCTCTCTCTCTCTCTCTCTCTCTCTCTCTCTCTCTCTCACACACACACACACACACACACACACACACACACACACACACACACGTGGGGCTGCCAAAGCATGCATGTGAAAATCAGAGAACAACTCTTGGGATCCAGTTCTCTCCTTTCACCTTGTAGGCTCTGAGGATGGAAGTCAGGTAGAAGCCTGGGCACAAGTACCTTTATCCACTGAGCCATCTTGCCTATCACCATCATTACCTTATCTCAATTTGTTGTTTGTTTGTATACTACTGTACAATTATTTATATTTACATAAATAAGTTATTTATATTAAATTCATAATTTAATATATTATCTTGTATTTATAATATATTTATTTATAATATGTATTATAAATTAATATACATAAATAAATGATGGCCTCTTTAATCTGTTAGAATAATGTCTCAACATCATGTTCTTATATTTCTTGACCAAAACAGGGCCATAATTTTTCGTCTACACATGATATGAGTGCAATTCGAGCTATCTTTGATTAAAATATACATTGTTAGCTGTCGTTATATATGAAAAGCCAAAAGATAATATGCTTCATAAAATAACATCTGGAGCTAAAAATAGTTTGTTCTCTCTCTTCCTTTCTTTTTCTTCCTCTCTCTCTCCTCTCTCCTCCCCTCTCTCTCACATACTGGTTCACAAGTTGGGAAGCTCTACTTGTACACATTCCTAACACATATTCTGATTCACTACAAAGCAACAGAGCCAACTGACCATGTACTGAAACTGTGAGTCAAATAAACCTTTATGTTGATTAGCACACTTGCATAGGCTTGTGTATATTTGTATGCAAACAGGAGGATACTTGCATCTTGTCTTTGACATTTGCATAAACAATTTGTCTTTGAGATGCTTTAAATTGGTCAATTGTCTCTTTATACATTCTGAGCTGAATAAACTATCACACTCTGTTTTGCCTAAATTAACTAGAAAATTTTAAATGTGTAATAATTTATTGGCCGGAATGATTATACACATAACAATAAAAATTCTCACGTACACCAAAAGATTCTAGTAAAATAAAAGTGACATTTAGTTAAGTGAGATCTATTAAGTTAAAGACCCATTCCTCTAGGCTGCTGAGTTGAACTTTTTAAGCATTTGTAAACAGGGCATTGGCATAATCAAAGACTTCATACAAGGAAGTCAAGGTGGGAGACTATTATAAGATTTGAAAAAAAAAAAAAAACCTCTTGGGAAGAAATACTCATCTAAGAAAAAAAAGAAATTGGTAGAATGAGATGGTTTTATATTTGAACAAGTTTTTAAAAGAATTGCTTATTTATGATGCAAGAAATTAGAGAAAATGACTGGGGTCCCACATCCTCCTCTAAGCTCAGTTATGGTAAGTAACGGTCACACAGACATCGATTTATTTAAGGATAAGGGGAATACTTGTAGTGAAGAGGGTTTTTTAAAACTCTGATTTATATCATGTTCTTTATTCTAACAAATATAACCAAAAGAGTTGAGACAAAAAAATCTGTAATGAAAATTGGGTCAGCAAGACTGCTGAGTAAGAGAATTGCAACCAAACTTGATGACCTGAGTTTGATCCCTGATATCCACATGGTAGGGGAAAGAACACACTCCCCAATGTACTGTAGCCTATAGCTACACACATACCCACACCAAAAATAAGTAATTGTAAAGAAAATTTAAACCTTCATTGAAAATAGTAATTTATTAAATATTAAAGCAAGAAATACATTACTGCCCATGAATACTTACATAGCATGTATGAGACATAACCAGAAATGAAGGTTAAGGATGGTAAGTAGATGTGTTCAAGATGGAGACAAGGAAAAAATCATTTATTTTTGTTACCTGCAAATATGCTTTAAATGACTCATAGTGAATATCCAATAATTCAATAATAACCAGTATGGACTAATCAATAAAAACTGTACTGCATACAAAAAGATCATGCTTGTAAACATGTTCTCTTCAGCAGTTCTCAGTTTCCTATGTTCTCCACAGTCTCATTCTGATAGCATTCCTTTCTTTATGCTCCCTCCATCTACATGCAAAGTTTCCTTGAGTTCAGGTTTACTTTTCTGAATCTCCTGGCTCTCATCATTGACCTCCCACAGAGACTGTAACTACTCAGCATTTATGATTGACACTGAAACTCATTTGTATTTGTGTAGTGCTGGGGATCAAACCCAGGGACTTGTACTTGTTAGGCCAGCGCTCACCAATGATCCATACTCTCTGCCCTGAAATTTTTATTTCTGGGTCCAACTCCAGATAAGCTTCTGTACAGTTTGCAGCACTTGTCTAAGTAGAGAGTTCAACAAGTCCATATAAAGCCCAAGATGTTCCTCAAAGTTTTCTATCAGCTCTGTTCCCCGTTTTTAACTGATGCACTATTTTCCACATTGTCTTGGATAGTTTTATGTCAACTTGACACAAGCTAGAGTTATCTGAAAGGAAGGAGCTTTCATTAAGAAAATGCGACCATGTGGGTGAGGGAGAGATATGCCCTTTGCATTTTGTCCCTCACCCCACACCACCTACTGAAGGCTGGAAAAACTGGTCCTGGGTCAGGAGAATGGGAGAGCTGATCCTGCTCCTTACTGGCTGTGACACTCAGGAGAGCAGGCCTTGCACCTAGCATAGGCAGCATAGAAGAGCTGACCCCATTGAGGGAGGTGCAGGTGATCCTGTACCAACAATGCACATGGGAGATCTGGCCTCATCCTTCATCTACCATATGGCAGAGTGGGTGAGGGAGAGATGACCCCCCTCCCTCAATCCCCACTGCCCACGGTGGGTGGGAGAGCTGGCCCTAAGGTCATGAGAGTGTGAGAATTGACACTGCCTCCCTCCACCAGCAGCAGAACTACAGAAAATAGGCCCTGCACCTCTCCTGGACAGTACAATAGAGCTGACCCTGATGGTGGGGGCTTAGGTGAGCCAGGGCTGTGGGTGTGAGAGCAGGAGAGCTGTGTCTGCCCCCTCCCTCATATGCCATGGGGTGGCAAGGGTAAGGGAAATATGCCCTCCCTCCCCTTGCCACCTGCAACATGCAGGAGAGCCAACCTTTGGTGGGGGCAATGAGAACAAAAGAGCTGGCCCTGCCCCTCACCAAGTGCAGCAATCCAGAGTGAGCCCTGCACCTTGCCTGGGCAAAACAGTAGAGCTGGCCCTGGTAGTGTGAGTGTGGGTGAGCTGGACTCAAGGTTGTGAGAGCAGGGGAACTGGCCCCACTCATTGTTGGCTGTTACATTGGGTGAGCTAGCCCGGGTAGCGCTGGGGAGCTCACCTGGGTGGTGACAATGAAGGAAAGCTGGCAGGCTGACCAAACCAGCTATCACCCAGACCCAGACCCAGAACCAAAACTATGAGGTAGCTCATCCCAACACCCACCTCATCTATGAACTGCTGGAGCATGTGAAGGGGCCAGACCTGCAGATCCAAAGTTATAGGATCTTCACGACACAGGGCGTCAACAGGATAGTCAAGAGGAGCCCCAGTGAGAGCCCAGAATCGACAGGGAGTTGAGTGGGATCAGGATGAATGGTGTGAAATTCACAAAGAATCAATAAAAAGTTGAAAAAAAGATTCCACCATACGATCAGGCTGTAGGCAAACCTGTATGGCATTTTCTTAATTAGTGAGCACCATTGTGTGTGTTGCTCTACCTGTGTTGGTGGACCTGAGTTCTATAAGAAAGCAAGTCAAGAGGAACAAGCCACTAAGCAGCACCCCTCCATGGCCTCTGCATCAGCTCCTGCCTCCAGATTCCTGCTGCTTGAGTTTGTGTCCTGACTTCCTTCAATGGTAGACAATGATATGGAAGTATAAGACAAACAAACCCTTTCTTACTGGAATTTCTTTTTGATCATAGTATTTCATGACTGCAATAGAATACTAAGACACACATGTTAGCTGTGAATGCTTAATGGCATTTAGTCTCTTACTCTCTTTTCTGACACAGTAAATCTAGCTTTAACCAGGGGAATCTAGATCCAAAAATATCTTTGCCCCTCTCTGTGTGTCCTCTTTCCCATGGTTCTCCAGCTGTTTTCTAGCCTTGACTAAGGTATAGGCACACTTTAGAGTTGGAATCCTTATGCCTCTTTGTACAGTGCTCTGCTAAAGAGAAGGACATGGCACCGAAGGCTTTCAATGTCTTGTTTGTGGTCTTCATTTTCCAACGACACATGTGATTTGGAACAGCCATTCAAGAATACTGCATGTCAGAAAGTCAGCATTAGAGTTAAATTTTAGGCAGGACATGATGGCACACACCTGTGACCCAGAGCTCAGGAAGAAATTCAGAAAGAGCCAAACAAAAAAGTTAAATTTAGTGCCTGGAGAGATAGTTCAACAGTGAAGAGTACTGATTGTGCATGCAGAGGACCCAGGTTCAATTCTTAGCACTCATATGGCAGCCCACAATTGCCTATTACTCCATTCTCATGGGACCTGTCACCATCTTCTGGCCTCTGTGGGAGCCAGGCATACATGTGGTGCACAAACATGCATGCAGGCAAGGCATCCACACACAAATAATTAAATAAATATTTTTAAGTCAAATCTTAGGTACTTTGAATAACAACTCTATTTATTCATGTCTCTATTGCTAAACATTTGGATTTCATGGGTTAGGAAAACATAATTGGAAAGATTTTTGTGTATGCTAGAAAATCATAAAATATAGTAAGTTAGGTTTAAAATGGGGCAAGGGAAAGGATGCTAACATTTTCTCATGCTCTGTGTTGGCAGCTACTGTGAAAAGCACATACTAGGCAGTTCAATTTAAGCCTTACAAGAAGCTGATGGAGAGATATCATTTCTTGACATTTTACACATGGGAGAGCTTTCAAATTTTTATTTCCCCATGATCACAGGTCTAGTAAATGGTCCCTATGAAACTGGAATCTAACTTCAGCAGGGAAACACCTAATAATATGTAACAGGCTCCCATCTTTCTATACAATGGAGATAAAATTTAAGGTGGAAGCATGTGTTATACCACATTTGGGAATGTTTAAATGAGAAATAAAAGTTTAAGTTAAGCTGAAGCGTTTTCAAATCTCTGGAAGCATCAATCAGCATTACCTAGGCACCAAGCCTGTCTACAAACTGTGGTTCTGTACCTAGTAAAGCAAAGGCATGAGATAACAGTTAGTGACCAGTATGGGGTCATTCATTCATTCACTAATTGGTCAATCAAAACTGAAGTGCCTGCCCTCTGTGTGCTCTCTAGTGTCCCAGCAGTTTCTTGGGATTACAATCATTCCTGGAGAAATGCACTCACCAACTGGATATTCTACTTGTTAGTTGTGTGACTGAATAATACGCTTTTATTTTACCTGAAGTTTAATTTGCTTACTTGTAATCAGCATTTTTCATGTTCTTACTACATGAGACTGATAATGAATTCACCATAGACACTCTAATTTGCCCAGTGCAATGATCAGAAATGATGTTAAATTTGCTTCAGACATAATTTTAGGGTTTGTGTATGTGTGTATATGTGTGTGTGTGTGTGTGTGTGTGTGTGTGTGTGTGAGATATCCTTCTTCACTTTCACAATTCTTCTTAGATAGGATTATAATATACCTTATTCTTGGGCCCATGAGGAGGTGACTCAGTGGGTACAGTCACTGCTGTCAAGCCTGATGACCTTAGTTCAGTGTCTGCAGTTCATATTGTGAGAGGAGAGAACTGACTTCCATAAATTATCCTCTGAGATCCACACATACACTATGGCACATGTGCCACCCCACACACACACACAGACACCCATGCACAATAAAATTAATAATAGATATCAGCGTTTCTAGTGAAGATTTGCAGACACCACAGTACAAAACAAGTCACAGTTTTCATAAGTACACACAGAGGCATCTCTGTGTCATTCGAATGATACAAATCCCTTATTCTGTAATTATGGACGGCTGCTTTACACCCTACATCAGACCCCGTAATTCTTAGAGGACCTGTAAGATCTATGCTGCTCCCCAGTGCGTTTGCTGTCTACCACAGTTGTAGGCTGTGGATTGCTGTTTCCAGAGAGCAGTTTTTAGAGAAGGAGGAAGCCATTGAAAGACAGAAGTGTTAAACTTTTGTGGCAGGTGTTTCACTATTTTCAGACATGGTAGGACTTGTGTCTTCAAGGCATAGGGGTTATCCACGGCTCAATTTTCCGTGTGTCAGAATGGGAAGAGCAAACAGGCTACAGGTACTGTCTGTCTCCAATGCTGCTGAAAACTTGATGCCTCAGAGCAGTGTTTCTCAACCTGTGGATCACAGCCCCTTTAACAAACCTCTATCTCCAAAAATATTTACATTATGATTACTAACAGTAGGAAAATTACAGTTATGGAGTAGCCATGAAAATAACTGCAGTTATAAAGTAGCAACGAAAATAATTTTATGGCTGGGGTTTACCACAACATGAAGAACTGTATTAAAGGGTCACAGATTTAGGAAGGTTGAGACTTAGAGCAACACTGGACTCAAAAACAATCTCATACTCCAAATAAAAGCACATTACCTAGTATTTTGATCTTGTTAATTAAAATGTAGTATCTGCTAAGTAAAATCTGAGAATACAGCTTTTATCATCTCACTACGAGTAAGGAGTTAATGATCCAGATATTATAAACTCAGGTAGTACCATTTCCAAAGTGTCCTGATTAAGTGTCCCTTTCAGTAGGGCAGCTGTAGATATGGAAGCCACAAGATAAACCTGGACTTTGTTGAAGTCTGTATGTCCTATAGGAAGTTTATTTCTGGAATGGTTCTCCGGGTAATTTTATTCCAGCAGTGGCTCTTTGTGATAACCAGAGAGAACTTCACCACTGATGAGTGTGGGCTGTTCTGCTGACATGATAAATGACTTTATTTTTATTACTATTTTGTGAGATTTTAATATTGTTACATCATTTCCTCATTCCCTTTCCTCCTTCTAAACTATAGCTCTCTTTCAAATTCATGACCTATCTTTCCACTAATTGTGATTATATGTATATATGTCTTTGTGTATACATACATACACACGTGTATATGTATACACACACATACACACACACATACACACACATACACACACACATTTACAACCTACTCCATCTGTATAATGTTTCCTGTATGTATGTTTTTAGAACTGAGCATTTGGTGTTGGATAACCAGTCGGTGTCCTCTTCCCTGGGGAAGTAATTTCTCCTCTTCTCAGCTTTCCTCAGTTGCCTGTAGTTCTTTGCAGTTGAGACCCTGTGGGCACTCCCCCATCCAGTTTAGCATGTCTATTGTGTATTCACTTCTTGAAAGGTGTTCCTAAGATAAATACGGTCAGCAATCCCATTTTTATCATTAGGCTCAGAATGCAAGAATAGAAACTACTGCTTACAACCATCTTCAGAGAAGATACCTCAGAAGTATATTCCTGATTCACAGGAAGACAAAACAAGAGGAAGCAAAAAGAACAACAGCAGCAAACACAGCAAAGGGGTGGGTGAGCTTTCAGAGCACATAAAGCTCCAAGACACATCGGTGACATATCTCGGTGGAGTGTGCATCAGAGGGGAAAATAAAAGCTTGTCATTGCTCTGAAACTGTCTTTTCTAATTCAGTGCATCCATGTATTGTTATAAATCTGTTGCCCAATCTTACATCCTCACTGAAAGATGCAGGCATAAGGAAGCAAGCTTTGCTGCTGTCTATCAACTCAGATAAGAAACCTTTCAGCCTGACACCAACAGCTTAATGAAAGGAGTCCAGGAGGCACGCAAACGAGGGAAAAGAAGCAAGGTGGTGACTATGGGCATGCGTCATTTAGAGTGAGCAAGAGGCAGGTGGCTTGTACTAAGTTTGTGTTCCCTTCAGCAAGGTCAGTAAGACTAAGGGAATAAGCCACTTTCTCTGATTAGTTTATGGAAACCACTTTCACAAGCACATATTGTGTCTACGGCCTAGTGAAGCGATTGAAGTGATAACGTTTGTATGTGCACGTGTGAGCGTATACAAGGAGAAGCTCATATTCATATACATGTCTCCACATTATCTTTTGAGACGGGGTCTCTCGCTAAATTGGGAACTCACTGACTCAGATAGGCTGGTTGGCTAGCAAGCTGCAGGGGTCTTCCTGTCTCTCCCTCATATCCCTTACCCTACCCCTGCCCATAGCTCTGGGATTATAGTCATATACTGTTCATACACCCCGCTTCTTATGTGCATGTTGGGCGTTCAGATTTGTCTATATGATGACCCAGTAAACACTTTATCAACTGAACTATCTCCTCATCCCTGCTATAACTTTCAAAGAATTATTACATTTATTTATTTATTTATTTATTTATTTATTTATTTATTTATTTATTTATTTATTTATAAGAGAGAGATAGAACACAGGTGGGTGCATATATGGAGAAGTTAGAGCACAACTTGCAGGAGTCAGTTCTCCTGCTGCTGCCTGAGTTCCAGAGACTGAGCTCCTCTGTCAGACTGGGCGGCAGCGCTTTTTCCCACACAACCATTTTGCTGGTCCTGTAACCTTGTGTGTGTGTGTGTGCTTCTCTTCAATGTTTATTTTATACTTATCTACTGTGGAGGCCCACAAAGGTTTCCTAGTGAGATCTGAGCTTGCTTTACCCAGCAGAGCTGCATTAGAGGACTGCTTGACCATGCGCATGGTCTCTCAGGGACTGGAAGGGTCTGCCCTTGGTTGTGCTAGGGGGAGGTCTTTTGCTCCCCCCCCTTGGCATTACTATAATAGCTCTTTAGAAGAGACAGAAGGTGTCCACAGACCCCCCTCCTGTGAGTAGAAAAATTCTTGATAAAGAAAAATAAAATAAAATAAAATAAAATAAATTTAAAAAAAAAGAAGAAGAAGAAGAGACAGAAGGGGCCGGTGGATAAGGATCCACCTCTCGAGGTTATCCTGTGTTTCTGTTTCTCTCCCCTTTATCCTTCTGTCTAAATCTCTTATATCTCTCCTCAAGAGTACCCTGGGGTAAAGTGTGGGAGTCGGTCTCCCATCTGGCCTCCCACAATCTACCATTGTTTAATGAAAAGTAACTTTTTAATGCATCTATTTATTTTACATAGTGGCCTCAGGCTCCCCCACTCCCCCCTCCCAGTCTGTTTTTCTCCCTCTTTTCCCTTCTCAGTCCCCACTCCCCTCTTCTTCTGTCTCTATCCTGGAAAGGGCAGGTCTCCTGTGAGTATCAATAAAACATGGCATATCAAGTTGCAGTAATACTGAGCATCTTCCCATGTATTAAGGCTGGGCAAGGCGACCCAGCATGAGAAGCAGGGTCTCAAAAGCCAGTAAAAGAGTCAGAGGCAGCTCCTGTTATTTTTAAAGAATTAACAAGCTATTGTACATTTTCTCATATTGATAAATGAAAATGATGAAGGCTCTCCTCATAAAAAAATCTATATGCTGTGTTTTAGATTCCTGCAGCAGAGACCTTTCCTTGGAATAGACTCTGCGGTGGGGACTGCTTTAAATTCCAGTGTCAATGGCATTCACACTGGATGGACTGAGAGATGGACTCAAAATGAAGCAAATATGTATCACATGTGTTTCCCTGTTGGCTGTTTATTTTCACATGCCTACGCTCTGTCTGTCTTTCCTTTTCTGAAAGAAAAACAATGAAAGTAAATAATGGGAAGATATTCCCATTAGACTGTCACACATTCCAGTCTATGAACTGTGAGCCGGAAGTACATTCCAGACTATGAACTGTGAGCCGGAAGTACTGAAAATCTCAGGAGAGACCCAGACTTGTGGGAGAATTAAGGACTAACTTTGGGGAGAGGTGACAGATAGGGAGAAATCGGTTTTGTGTAAGAATATAAAATTTTATTTTCGCACACACTGGACCCAATAACTAACTACTTCTTAAAGGGATTAGAGACCAGCAACTTTTCTTTTAAACACGTTTATGTCTAGTTTCTGGGAACCTTCTCAACCTTTGGTAGCTGTGTCCTTTAAAACCCACAAACACTTTGGAAAAGTTTCTCAGAAGAAAGAAACACAAGGAGGTTGCAGTTTCTATTTCAGGGCCTGGGATACCTTCAGGATTACTAGTGGGAGAGAAACCTGCCTTTCACCAGTCACAAGCTAGATTTGTATCTAATGTCACTCTGTATCCTCGGGGCATTTTGAAGCTTACTTCAAGGTTTCTGTCTGAGTCAGAATTAGCAGAAAGATTAATGCTGGCACATCTTTCAAGTGCAGCGGGCACATTCCTGTAATTCTGATCTTAAATCAGTTTAAACCCAGTGTTTCATCTCCATATGTGGAAGATTTTGACCTCTGTTCTCTCCTCCGCCTGTTTTGTTTTCTACTCTCATACTTCTTCCCACGGAAAAAAAGTTAGGATGTTTTCAGTTAAATCACTCTTTCACTTGAACATTGGGAGAGCTCTGCCTCACAGCCAAGTAAAAAGCAAAGATGAGCGGTATAGGAAAATGAGAGAGGACTGCTGTCAACCACGCGGCTGCTGTTTTGTTGATGCTGTTTCTAAATGGTTGGGCTGTGAAACTGCCTTCCCAATTTTCGTGTTTAAAACCACATATTTGTGCTGCTCCCAGCTTTGGCCAGAGAAGCTTTGGTTGCTGTGGGTGGTAATGCAGAGACACCCTACTGATGAGAACAAGTGACTGGGAGTGCTCAGACAGAGATAGGACATCCGGCCCGAATGTCACCCCTGCCCCCCAATTCCTGCCCAGGCCAAGGAACATGTGGAAAGGAGGCAGAAGGAATGTTAGAGCCGGAAGTTGGGGAAGAGTTCTGTACAAAGCTCTCCTCTGGATTTTATGTAGCTGCTGAACATACAAACTCACTGTGACTGCGGTGACCCACGTAAGGCCAACAAAAGGTCAAGAGAATTAAAATTTCAAGATGGGGGTATGGTCCTGAGAACCCACACCAAGCTGAAGAGCTATTGGCACTCATGGTTTCTGGAGGACAAAGAGACACTTTTTTTCTTTTTTTTTTTTTTTAAAGGATGTGGCCATTAGTAGGCTTCCTCATTTCAGCCGATGACCATGCATTAATATGTGTAAATGGTGATAGTAGATATCACTAAAGTTAGGCCTGAACGTGCATGATATCCAATGAAGTCATCTCACTTTATTTTTTCATTTGCTTCACATAAATGACAAAATCACCAAGAATTGTATGAATTATTGATCCAAGTTACCGTAATAAATCTATGGTTATAAAAATAAATGTACCAATAGCACAATACATAACTTTGTAGGTAAATGGATATATTAGTAAATAAGTGATAGACTAAAGAATAAATCAGTATATGATATTTATTACGAGTAATGCAGTACAATAAATATGAAATGTGCAGATTAGAATTCTCATTTTCTATAAGAAAAACACAATTTGATGCTAAAAATATCAAAGCATTAAGTATAATTATAAGTGTAAACATAGGATTCATATAAGAATAGAGATAAAGTGAGAGGAGCCGGGAGTCACGAGAAACGTGGTGGATTAAGGGAAATGTAAAAAAAGAAAACAAAAAGCCTTGCATGACTGCAGAGATGTTCCAGGCTGGCTGGAAAGTCTCCATGAAGGCAAACGATTGTGACTCGGCACACTTTACCAGAAGTCTAGTGAGGAATGAAACAATGTGTGGAGTGGCAGCCAGATTGAAAACAGAGCTTGTGTTCAAGAGCAGGCAGATGATTCAGTGAGGAGGAGCATTTGCCATGCTAGCCTGAAGCTCTGAGTTTGACTCCTGCAACCAAAGGAAAGAATTGACTCCCCAAGGTTCTCCTCTAGCTTGCATATATGCACACCACAACATATCTGTACTCATACACACATCACACATAAACTCTATCTATAACGTAGTATATGATATATTAAATAATTAAGGTACTCATTCACTAGTATCAGTGACAGTAATTACATGGAACTCTGTCTCTGTCTCTCTCTGTCTCTGTCTCTCTGTCTCTGTCTCTGGTTCTCTGTCTCTCTGTCTCTCTCTGTCTCTCTGTCTCTCTCTGTCTCTCTCTGTCTCTGTCTCTCTCTATCTCTCTCTCTCTCTGTCTCTCTGTCTCTCTCTCTGTCTCTCTCTGTCTCTCTCTCTCTCTCTCTCTGTGTGTGTGTGTGTGTGTGTGTGTGTGTGTGTATAAGTACAAAGTTTCACAAATGTGAAACATTGGCTCTATCAATGTCTGCTTCATAACCCTATACAAACATTTTAAATTATCATTTGGTAATGGAAACTCATTGAGAGTGTTCTCCAAAAACAAAGGGGCACTTCTTTAATACATTTCTTTAATAATTGTTCTGACAGTTTAGTGAAGAAATGAGTTAGAACACGCTGGAGGTAAAGAGAGCCTGAAAAGTAGGGGCTTGTTGAGTAAGCAGGTGAGAAGTGATGAGCATGGCACTGTGGAGCAGGAATCAGAGCTGTGCAAAGTGTTGCTTAGGAACCATCTAGTCAGGATGAGAGCCAGCACTTGGAATCACTGAACGGCTTGCATAGTCTAAGTGTCAACTATTCTTCTCATGCCTATATCAATTATGTGATATCTGTTTTTATGGCTACGGAAAGTTCAAAGACAGTTTACATAATTTGTCAGGAGAGGTAATGGATTAAACAGGGTTTCTGCACAAGCTGAGTTCCAGGTCCATGTTTTCCTCACACAGTGGAATTTCTTCTGTGAAGCTGAGAGTACAAACTCCACTTTGTAACTGTGTTCCTAATAAAGGAAGACAAGAGACTGACTGGCTTTATATGAACAGTGGAATTTATAGTCAGATGAGCATACTTCTGATTTTAAGGAACATATTTTTTTTTTCTATTGCTGATAACAATGTGCCAGTCCTGATGGAGACAATTAGGAAACATAAAATTACTTTGACAGGATCACAATACAGTAGAAAACAATGGTCTGTTGTAAGGCCAAGTTGAAGGATCAGTCTGTGGAGATGAATATATGACCTCTGAAAGAGAAGAGCAAGATTTCTTTACTTCAATTTAATTTTACTTTGTGCACTGTTCTTGGGATTAATTCAGGACCTTGCACATATTAGAAAAAGACTCGACTGCTGAGCTCTATGCCTACTTCAGGAAGTAAGGATGAATAGAAAGAAACAAAATTTGAAATCTGGGGAAGAGACAACCTCATGAGACAGGAATTCTGATAGGGTTTATACTCTGTCTTCTTGTGTCTGAAATCGATACTATAGTTACATTACTGTGACTAATGGTGAGAGAACAGTATAAGGACAGAAAGATTTAGTTTGACTCACAGTTTCAGAGTTTTCAACACATGGATTGTTGGTACCATGCACTCTCGAAAAGCATGTTAATGGAGGAGTATGTAGCAGGTAGATGGGAGGCAGACAGCAGGACAGAAAACACCAAGCCAGGATGTCTCAACATGGCTCAAGGACCTACTTCCCCAACTGTCTCAAAACCGCATCACTACCTAAGGATTAAAGATTCTAATTAATAACCTATAGTGGATATTTTCAAGCCATGTTGTAAGATAGCTTCAACTCTAAGCTGTACATGAAAATATTTCAATGTCATGGAGATATGATAAGGTGATATGAAGTATAGTAGTCAAAATATAGGGCTCTTGTTAGAACAAAAAAATTATATTGATTTAACTGGTGTACAGAGAATCCAAAAGAACATGATGACTGACCGCAGTTGCCAATCTCACTGGATTTTGAGATACTTGGAAAACTGGCAATGTATACTTGGTGTGGCTATGAGGTTGTTTCCATAAGGGATGAGCAAACTCAGAGGAAAAATCCACCATGAATGTGGACAGCACATCCTGTGGGCTATGAGTCCATTGACTCTTGGTGAGCAGTATGTTCTTTGTTGTTCCCATCAGCCTTGGTAACCATGCTGCACAGTCTTCAGCCTTGGAACTCTGCTTAGTAGCAGCAGAACACCAAGGGGCTCACAGAGCTTCAGCCTCGGCTGGGGGCACAACATTGCTGTCTCTCATTCTAAAACTTCTCTCTTTATCTGAGCAGAAACAGGCTTCTTTGTCTTTCAAGCTTGTTTATGATCACTGTGAAACAATTCAGTCTATAACTGTGGAAGTTTATATAGTCATCCAAGTGTATATGTATGTGTGTGTATGTACACACGTGTAATGGAGTACGAGTGTGTGTACATATATATGTATATATATATAGACACACACACACACACACACACACACACACACACACACACACATATATATATATATATATATATATATATATATATATATATAATACAAGTGGATAAACTGTGTTTTTAAAGTCCAAGGAGTTCCAGATTATGAAATGTTTCTAAATAATTCCATGGCCATGAGAAAATAAAGCTTTCACTGAAATCTGATCCAACAAATACACAAAGGCATAGTGAGACACCTCAGTGAAAGGAAGGATTGCAAAGCTTTGTGGCAAATGTAGAAATATTTTAACAGAAACAACTCATATGTAGTTTATTCTCTGTGCAATGAAACATTCTAGACCTAACTTTGTATCAGGAATGACAAACGTGAAGCAGAAAGTGCTGTTGCTCCCGTCCACAGGCGGTGCTGCCCATCAACCTGTGCACTCAGCCATTCCTAAAATCAAAGGGGCAGCCTCCAAGTCCTCTTTAACTCAGCGCTCTCAGCTAACATATTATTTGCAACACTACTTCAGACCTGTTTGTTACATTTGACACACTGTAAATAGTTTACATGGACAATTTTATAATAATAGCATTGATCATTTTGACTGGACTGGCTTGCCTTTTTAAGCAATATTTTTAGTCTAAAATACTTTCACTACTGAACTTACTTAAGTCTATTAGGATATCCAATTATGAAATAATTTAAAGGATGAATAAATGTAGATAATAAATGTATTTAAATATTTTTCTCACCATACATATATGAATATATTTTAATAGATGGATTATAAGATTTAGCAATGTTTAGATTAACAAATAGTTAATAGAGGAAGTGAGCACATCATGAGATTTCTTAATATACACAAAAATCCATGAAGTTAGAACCTCCTTCACTTTGTGGGTGAGCTGACACTAGACTCCTTGTGAACTCTGTTTGCTGCTGCTGCTGCTGCAGTAATGTGATGTGTTCTGTAAGCCCTGCCACCGAGATGTATCGTACCCTATGATCGCCATCGAGTTCTCATTTGCCAAACTCGAGACAACTAAGGCAGGCAAAATATATTTTGAATGCAAGGTCCCAAAAGAAATGCAATTTTGAAAAGAAAATGTTCTGCACATTTTGGGGTTCCTTGGCTGTATCTTTTCTCTTAAATGAGAAGCTTACATTAATTCCAGAGGTCGGCAGTCCCTAAAACTGTAAGTGAAAGAATTTGCCAGTTTCCAATAGACTTGGAAGATTCTGTTTTATGGGTTGTATTGAAAGATGCCTTCCTATTCTGGATAGGCTTTATTATTTTTCCACCTCTTAGAAATTAGTAGGTGATTTTATTTATTTAATTTTTTAATGAAACAATCTGAAAAATTCTACAACTCAGTTTGCAAGTATCAAGTGATCGTGGATAAGCAAGAAAATCCATCCACATACATACTAACTTCGTGTATGAACCAGGTTAGTCATTTAAAAGTGTGCAAGTGCTTAAGTTTTGGGATAAAGTAAATCTGAAAAACAAAACACAAATGGAATTGTTATTGTAAGGAAATGGAGATACCATGAAGTGAGAAAGAATACACAGTAATCATTTGTATGAGTTCATTCTCTTTCTAGTACAGTAATCCCACATAAATTAGTTCTAGCCTTCCCCCTTGACCTTGACTTGTCTAAGTCTAGAGGAACTGGCAAGATTCCTCTTCTGTCATTGAACTCCATGTGAACACAGATGTGCTGTAGTTCACACAGATCAGAAGCTTTTGATCTAAGTTATGTAAAGAACAGAGGAAAAGATTCAGGAATTTGAAATAAAAATATAAAATATATCACCACTGATAACTCATTTGGCTGTTTCTTAAATAGTTTGATTAAAGCTCTCATTTTAGAGTGGAAACCAGTGCTTTGCAGGGTTCTTTGTGTGTCATATCTGCCACATCACATCCCCACTAACACTCAACTTTATTATATTGATCCGATTATGAAGTTACCAAGAGTTCTTTTTCTATATGTTCTATTTTCAAAATAGAGTTATATGTATAATATATCTGTGTATCAGTCGGTCACTTAATATGTCTAACTATGCAATATGACATTATCAGTCTGCAACAGAATAGTTTGTCCATGATCATCATGGTCATTTATTATCAAGGTTTACTTTTCTGTTGGTGATGAAAAGGGCAGTGAAAATACAACCATTTACTTTTCCATGGTATATATCAAGCATTCCCTAGTTTCTGTGGAATGAGAAAATTAAGAACAAGTGATACTGATGTCACTCAGTTGATAGAGAATTTACATAGCATGGGCAAAGCCCTCCCTGGATTAGCTTCCTGGAGCCACATAAGCTGAGAAGGGTGTTACATGGCTGTAATTTAGCACCAGGGCAATGGAGACAGAGAATTATCAGAAGTTTAAAGTCACTGTCTACTAGCCTGAGATTCACGAGACTCCTTTTCAAAATTAAGAAAAGGAACAATATGGAGAAAGGGAAATTGTTAGTTAATTTACACATACATACATACATACACACACATACACACACACACACACACACACACACACACACACATATATATATATATATATATATATATATATCCATCCTTACTTTTATTGTAAAAATGATTTTGGGGTTGAGGAGATGGGTCAGTGGGTAAAATGTTGCAGAAGCATGAATACTCAGATCCCAGATTAAAAAAAATAAAATGTGGCTATATGCGTCTATAACCCCAGAAATATGCGGAGAAAAAGCAATCTTAAGAGCTTGTTGGTCAGTCAATATCACTGTAACAGTGAGTTTTATGTTCAGATTCTCAAAAACTAAGACTAAGAGTGGTAGGGGAAGTAATCTTGTGTCAATATCTACCTTCCATACATCAAACATGGGTAAGCATAGTCACAAATACATGAGCCCCCACACCACCCATACACAATGCATTTCTTTTAGTGTGAAAATGTTAAGATTACTGCATAGTTGCACTCTCTGTATTCTGATTTGAAAGCATGCCATCACACACACACACACACACACACACACACACACACACACACACACACACACACATCCTCATGTGTCTTTGCTGAATTTTACTTTTTATTCCTTACCATGCAGGCTCTGCCAACATTTTCTATGGTCAAGAAGAGAAAAAAAAAAAAAAAAAAACTCAAGAGTCACTAGTAAATCATTTGTTATTATGGTTCTCACTAGTTAGTTAATCTATGAAATCATTCAGAAGTAGTATGTTACTATATGTACATATAGAGTACAGGCAATAGTAATTGCTGTTGGTTTTTTTTAGGGGAGACAAAAATGTTCTAGAAATAAGAAATAGAAAGTAATGATGATTGTACAACTTTGTGAATATATTAAAATAAGACAGCAAAACAAAAACATTAAATTGTCTACTTTATTTAAAAGAGCAACTTGTTTTTAACATAATGGGGCATTCTTATAATCCTAGCACTTGGGAGGAGCCAAGGTAGGAGGATTTCAGTACATTTGAGGCCAGCCTAGAATACATAGCAAGACCTTGTTTCAAAGATATATGTATGTTTAAGAAATAAGGAAGTAGCCGGGCAGTGGTGGCGCACGCCTTTAATCCCAGCACTCGGGAGGCAGAGCCAGGCGGGTCTCTGTGAGTTCAAGGCCAGCCTGGGCTACCAAGTGAGTTCCAAGAAAGGTGCAAAGCTACACAGAGAAACCCTGTCTCGAAAAACCAAAAAAAAAAAAAAAGAAATAAGGAAGCTTAAGATACAGTATGTTATAAAGGTAGGTGCAACATTCCACCCTATAGGGAAGCCTTTAAGATAAGGAAGTAAACAACTCAAAAGCTTCAGGAAGTTCCTGAAACTGACCAGACTGATTAGGTCCCTCCTTCCCTAAGCATATATAGCCAGTAAGAATTGCTGAAAGGCATTTTCAGACAAGATGAACTGTGTAGAAGATAGACCATGTGGGCTGCTTAGAAATAACACTCTCCACCTATCAAGCTGCCTGCAATATGTACAGTGTACTCAAAATTTTCAGATTTCATGAGCCATCACCATGCTGGGTTGGCTTTTGGTGATGCAGCTGTCTGAGTCTTTTTTTTTTTTTTTTTTTTTTTGTCAGCTGTAAATAACCCCTCATCCACACTCCTGAAAATAAGCCCAACAAAACTCCACATTGGAGCTGGACACTGGTGCTGTCATTACTTTTGTCTCTCATTAGTTTCTTATCTGAGGCAACTATATGTTTGCTCATGTCTCCTCAGGAATAGTGTGCCACAAAAATTCAATAAATACTTATAAAGCTGCTATTAAAAAATGAAAATGTTTCAAACAAAAGTATGGAAATACAGAGGTTGAAATACCCAAGTGACTTTTATTATCTCTAAGGTGAAAGACTTGAAAACAAAGATCTTGAGGAAATTCTTTGCATAGCACTCTAATGACTCCTGCTTTAGGGAAAGACATATCATTTGCTAAAATTGAACCCATAGCATACTCATTGCTGAAATGTCTTACTCATGTTATATCTAGCCATTGTTTAAGCAAAATTAGAAATTTGTGTATTATGATTACAGAGGCAAAAATAAAACTTTTCATTTGTCTTTTTTAATATGTTTTACTCAAGTTTTGTTGTTTTCACAAATGCTTTGAATTTTCTATTATCTTACTCTGACCAGTTCTTTTACCTAGAAAAGAGGTCTCTTTCATTTATAATCTATCTATCTATCTATCTATCTATCTATCTATCTATCTATCTATCTTCTTCATCATCATCATCATCATCATCATCATCATCATCATCATCATCTGTGTATTTCTATTTATTTCTCTCTCCCACACTCTATGCTTCACCATATATTCCTTTATAAATAATGTTAAACCCATATGCTTACTGGTAATTTTCTTATTTCTTCCAAGTGTGTGAACAAAAATTATTGGTTTTGTATGTTTATGATTCATGTATTTCCTATAGTCAATTGTCTTTTGTGAACATTTAAACTCATTTTTCACAGGATGATTTCAACATTTTTACAGATTCTCATAGATCTGGGAATTATGTACAGCAGCTGGGTGTGGCAGGACACATCTGTAATCCTAGAATTTATGATACCGGAATTATAAAAATTATGAGTTCAAGTCCAACCAGCCCAACTTACGTAGTGAAACCTTTTCACCCATTCCCACCCTATGTATAAAGCAAAAAAGGGTGAGCACTGTAGAGAACATCTTATAGTTTCTCTTGGTAGCAAAGAGTGTGTGTTCCAGTTCTGTATCTGTATCATCCACTGTATCAGCCACTGCTGCTGCCATGATCAAGTTAACAATTTAGCAGATTGTTGAGAAAATAGATATCATTCTTTATGTTGGTCTCATAGGAAAACCCAGGTTAGCATAAAAATGTTAAAAAGCAACAGACTCACTGCACTGTTTTATGTTTCTTATTGTAAAACTAGATAAATACTATTTCCAATGAGTTAGTGACTGAAGGGGAAAACTACTTACCCTATAAAATATGAATAATTAAAGATAATAGGATTGGTAATTGTTTTAAACATATGAATACATACATATACAGTTTAGATACAAGAATACACACATATATTCAAAATATGATTGGAAATGGGTTGTAGTGGCCAGAGAAATCTCTTCTTATTAAATAAAGTCTATATGAGTTGGCTTTGGTTGAGAATATATTTATACTACAGATTAACTAACTCCTGATGAACTTATAATTTGAATTTTCCCATGCTTATTCAAGTTGAAGATTTTGGGTATTGTTGCTTTGTGTTTCTTCAGTACTTGACCAGTACTAAAGAAGATTGTAAAGTCTGATACACTTGAAGCTATTATTAATAACTGTCTCATAAAATACAGAACCACTGAATATTTTGGCTTCATGTGATAATTGTGTTGCTAATTCATGTATCTCTCACAGTGTCTGCTTCATATAGGACAGGCATATTTATTTTACAATGATATTCTTTGCTGTGTTAAAGCATGGTGATTTAGAAGGGCCCACTTAAATCACACTATACTTACAAAGTTTTATCCTCTAGTTAAAGGTGACTTGGAATCCTAACTTTGCTTTCTGTAAATTATATGTTTGAAGTTTCAGCATTTTCTTCCCATATGCTCTCTAGATAAAAAGCTTCTATTCTCTCAATCTTAAACAAAGTGTGTTTCTTGGATAACAACTATAAATCACACATTCATGGACAAACACTGATATATAGGTTCATAATCAGCTATTCCAAGATCTGTGGTACTGAATTAGAATTTAAGCTGAAACTGACCTTTCATGGTGAATTATTTGTATAAATTTATTTAGAAATCCAATCACCTTGTAACCTGAGATTTTAAAGAAATTTTTCGATCAAAACGTTGCTTCAAAGAGAGATGAACTAAGGTTCTGGAAACCAGTTAAGTAGATCTTATCTTTGTGCCATTTCCTGAGTCAAAAGCAAAAATATAATCCTTTATGGTCAATACCCCCAATATACACACAGTGACTGGTCTATGCTCCCTCAAAGACCTGTGTTCTTGAACACAGAATAACCAGTTTTAGTCTTTGTCCCCATAGAATCTGTCCCTTTCTGAGAACACTGGGTTTCTAACACCTACTGACTCTCTAGACCTCATATGTTTAAGCAAGAAAACCCACACTAAATTTACCTCTCCTGATCCAAGTCTATTTTTAGACTTCCCTTTTATATTTTTTAAAACACAAAGAAAACAGAATTGTTATTAATGACACAAATCCTTTGACACACATCTGTGTAAGACTCAAAGTATCACTATTTAATATGCATTCATAGTTTTAAAATGTCACACTATAATAGCTGTATTAAAAAAAAGAAAGCAAGCCCAGCCTTTCTATCTCCAAAGGCTAATAAACCTTACTGTTATTTATGTTAATTGATTCTCCCTTTCAGTATTTTTACCATGCTATAGTTTATGCAATTTTGTACAATAAATCTAATAAATCTAAACATCTCTCAACAATTCAGAACTCTAATTTTCATTGTTGAAGCTTTTCCATGGGTTGCCAGAGCTGACTGCAGGCTGAGTTTGACCTGCCAGAGCTTGGCTGAGCTCACTCGTACACTTACATTTAATTAGTAGGTCAGCCTGGGTCATCCTCATCTAGTGTAGCCTCTCTTGAATGACTCAGCACCCAGCTGCAGGTCTCCTTAAGTACCTGCACAAGTATCTCCAAGCCCTCCAGTGCATGAGTGTTGTTCTCATGACAGGTTTTGAAGGCAAGTCACAAAAGCAAAAGGAAAGGAAATAGACAAAGCACCCAGTAACCAGTAAAGTACACAATAGACTTGGAAGAACATTACGAAAGCAGAGGATAAGGATATGAGCAATTGCTTCCACAATGGTCACTTAGTTCAAAAGTTTGGCTGACATGAATAGAATTTTAAAGTGCAGGTCTTTTCCTCATCATAAAGAATGCAATAGTGTTCATCCCTGTTCTTTAAGATGTATTATTGTGATAGAGAAGCCCAGTATTTATTTTTCTGATGGTTTGTGACCTATATTAATCTTTTCTAAAAGTTGTTGATGTTTATTACTTGTACCTTTACCCCTTATCCTCTATTCTTGAAAACATAATGTGTCCTCAGACTGATGACTTTCTGTCTATCTGCATACCCCAAGGAGACTATTCTGCTCAGTTCTCAGGAATGTTTCTGATCTACCTTTGGTACTATATCTCCTTCTATTTACTCTAAACTTCCTTTCCAGGATAAAGTGTCAACCTTCCATAATTTGTTTGTTATATTGAGTTGGACATCTTCTCTGCATAGCCCTCCAAACCACCTCTGTAATTATCAAAATGACTCTTCATCATGACTCACTCACAAACCTAATGCTTACATTCCCGTCTTTCTAGTTTAGAATTATGAGGAATTAAATTCTAGCCTTCTTGGCTTACACTAGATATTTGGTGGCATGAATTCCATGAACAATTCAGAAGAAAAATGATCTCTTCATATACTAATGTGTAAATGCTGGTCCATCCAATCTGTCATTCACATTTTTCCCTTTCACCTAATATTTGAATTTATTGACTGAACTTACATATTTTTTGAAAAGTTATCCTTTTTGTCATACGTGAAAATATAGGTAAGTGAATGTGCCATATTTAGCATCTTTTTTTTGTTTCTAATATGTTTATTATGGCTTTCTTGACATAAATCTAACTTCCAGTTGGACTAGCACAACATTGCTATGTCAGCATTCTGCTTTTACTTATAATTGGTTGGTGTCTTAATTAAGGTTACTATTGCTATAATAAAACACCATAACCAAAGAAACTTGGCAAAGAAAGGGATTATTTGGCTTACAATTCCACATCATTGTTCATCAATGAAGAAAATCAGGGCAGGAACTTAAACAGGGCAGGAATGTGGAGGGAGGAGTTGATGCCGAGGCCATGGAGCAATGATGTTTATTAGCTTGCTCATCTTACTTTCTTATAGAAACCAGAACAACCATCCCATAGGCGACTCCACCCAAAATGAGCCAGGCCTTACCCTATCAGATACTAATTAAGAAAATGCCCTAGAAGCTTGCTTACAGCCCAATGTTATAGAGTATTTTTTTTTCAATTGAAGCTATCTCTTCTCCAATGACACTAGCTTGTCTCAAGTTGACATCAAACTAGCTAGCACAGTGTGCTTCTACATTAAGACACCACTTTTCCTACTGTATCTAGAAAATCTGAAGGCATTGAGTGTACAAGGAAATGATCTAGTGAAGTGTCTAAAACAACAATCACACGAAAATGCAATAGATGTTGACAAATCCTCAGACTAATTCCAGACAAATAAACCACCTCTGCTAGTTCTACATTCATAGCTCACTCCTTTGTTTTAACTATTTCTACAACATCTAGGCTCCTGTACTCACCAGTGTGGGAAGTGGGCAAAGGTCAAATATTGAGATTAAAATTAGTAATGCCCAAGACAGGACAAAAGATTAGTACTGTGAAGAATGACAAAGAAGAATGAGAGGATATAATAGTACTCAAATTCCAAGATTGAATTTCTGATGGTTCTGGTATAGGAGTTCTGATAGTGAATTATGATTCTTGACATGATATGATAAGTTGAAATGAAGAAAGCTTAAGCAGATGTAGTGATGACTTCAGTAGTCTTTAAAATAGGAAATTGGGAGTAATTATTGGGGGAAGGCATCATGTTCATTGAGTATGTGGCCTTAAAAGAAACTCAAGGAAAAAATGTGGGACCTACAATTTCTCCCTGAGAAGTCTTCCTTAATTCATGAGGGTAACTGTATGCCTTGTAGGAAGGTTGGGGCTAGTTATCAGCATATCCTGGGAAGAACCGACTAAGAAATGGTATGGTACAAAGTTCTTAGGTGTATAATGCTATTAACAATTACGACATTGATTGAAAGAAAGGAAAATAACAGCTAACAGTGTGGATCAAAGCTGCGTCTTCCTGCCATGTCTTCTGCATGCTCAGCTGTTCAATATGTTCCTGAAGACAAAGTCACAAATTTTTCCTTTTAATTTCTTCAATTGAACATCAACTGATGAATTTATTAATTTACTACAGTGAAATCTACTACTTTCATTATTTCTGTTATTATCTCTCAGGTAGATTATTAATCATGTTTTATGCATTCCATTCCAGATGATTTTTGTTTAGTCAACATATACGACCAAAGAATGATACTTTTAAAACATGATTTGGATCTCTATTCATTCATTCATTTGTTCATTTATTCATTCATTCAGACCATTAACTTTCCTGTTCCAAGGGCTTTAAATCCACACACTTATAGAGATTCCTATACTGCTACAGAATGCTCTTTTTTTTTTTTTTTTTTTTGGTTTTTCAAGATAGGGTTTCTCTGTGTAGCTTTGTGCCTTTCCTGGAGCTCACTTGGTAGCCCAGGCTGGCCTCGAACTCACAGAGATCTGCCTGCCTCTGCCTCCCGAGTGCTGGGATTAAAGGCATGTGCCACCAACGCCCGGCTTCAGAATGCTCTTTAGTTTCTTCTTCATAATCTAATTTGAGTATCATGCCTATCACATTCAGGTCTCTAGGCATTCATGATTCTCATTGGTCTGGAGTCTATACTGTATGTTATTACTTTGATTCTGTGTTCACATCATTGCTTCTAAATCGAACATGTCTTCTTTTCTTGTTTATAGGAATCATATCCACATAGCCTCCCCTCATTCTCAAGGTCACAACTGTTTTTTTCCTTCCCTAGCCTCTCACAGCACTTTTTACTTTACATTAAATACAGTAGAATGTACTCTCTAATACATTGATCAACTTCTATACCTTCCCATAAATTGGTTAGAAACAGGGTGGTGCCTTTTCATCTTCTCATTCATTTCATTTTCCACTTTACTGTGCAAAGTGGATGACTGATAATTGTAATCAAATCTAGCCTGATAGTCTGTTCTTCTTTGTGCTGAGCTTGTGTCTTACTACTATTATATCCCATGTGAAATTCTCTTCCCATAAAGTACTTATTTTTGAATCTTCTATCTGATACTTTATGAGTGTATTGTGTCCCATAGTAGATATTAGATTTTCCAGTTTCCTTTACTTATATACTCATATTTTCCTCAATTTGACTACAAATCAATCTATTGTTCCAAATTACAAGATGTGCTATATTTCAGATTTAGCATCCCCATGACCTGTTAGGAACAAACGAAAGATTTTTTTCAGTTCATTGTTTCAAACTTTCACTCCATGATGGTTGGTGGATATGGTGGGAAGAAATTTACATTATGTATGGTAGAGAGGGCATGATGGGCAGTAACTCGCACTGTGATGAACAGGGAGAGAAAGGGGCAGTACCAAGAACAGACAAGAACAAAGAACATGCCCCAGTGAGAGTGCTCTCTCCAGCTTTTGCAGTTCTTCTAACTGTCTATTCAGGCTTGGCCCAATTGGTGGCTTGAATTGTTGATTAGACCTGAGCCCCCATGGTCTAATTGTCTCTTGAAATGCTCTCACAGACACAGCTGAAAGTCTGCTTTACTAATCTTGTAGGCTTTCCTACAGTCAAATTTTAATTAGGATTAATCATCACAGATTGGATACAGGCATCATTATAATCTCTCAGACTCCATAGATGACACCTTAAATATGTTAGTTTCTAACAACAGGGGCATCATGATGCTAGAAATAGACACATATGTGATAGTAGTATTGATAAAAATTCATAGCTCATTTTTGGGCAGATAATGAATAGTAGGTTAGAGCTAGAGCCTGACCTCGTATGCAGGCTTGTCATGCCAGTCCTTGGGAGGTAGAGGTTTCAGATGTTCAAGGTAGTCCTGGGCTGTGTATGACCCTATCTCAGCATACCACCACCACCACCACCACCACCACCACCACCACCACCACCACCCCCACACACATAGCAATAATAGCATGAACCGTTAAGTTAAACTAAATAATTAGTATTCCTGTGTCAATTGTCTATCATTATACAGATGGAGCCTTCCTTCCAAAACTATCAAGGCACAGAAAAACATTGCAAGATCCAACTTCATGAATATTCTGCAACTGAGCATTATAATAGCATTATGAGGCCAGTTTACAGAGTGAGTTACAGTTTTATAAACACAGTGTGTGAAACTGGAATGTTCTCAAGGAAGTTTGAAGTTTGTGCCCTTCAAGAACAGGAACAATGAGTTAAAACAACCAATATTGTGGTGATATTTTATGTGTGCATCCCAATAAAGCTTATCTGAGGATCAGAGTAAAGGCCAGCCACTATATTAAAATAGAGGTCAGGCAGTAGTAGCATACGCCCTTAATCCTAGCATTCAAGAGGCAGAGATTCATCTGAGTCTCTTTAGTTCAAGGCCACACTGGGAACAGAGCCAGACGTGGTGGTACACACCTTTATTCCCAGCATTAGTTAACCATAGAGGTCTGGAGGTCTGTATAGATAGAAAGGAAGTGATAGAGCTGGGCGAAAAGAGGAAGTGATGCAGCTGGGCAGAGAGAGGAAATGAGATGGCAGGGCACAGAAAGGATATAAATGTGGGTATACAGGAAGTAGCTCTTTTTAACTGAAGATTTCTAGCAGTAAGAACGTGGCTGGCTTCTTTCTGCTTCCCTGGTCTCCCAGTTTTTACCCCAATATCTGGTTCTGGGTTTTTTATTAATAAGACTGTTTAGTAATTCATCTCATATAATGCAAACCCTTGTAGGAAGAAACAAAAAGGAGAAGGATAAAGATGTGATAGAACAAAAGGTCTTGGGACAAAAGATATTTTGACAGATTCTTACAAAAAATAAAATCCCACATTTACAGGATCCCAGTTCCATGGGAAAGCTTAAATTGTAATAAGATGTAACTGTAATGTAGCTATACACTTCCTAGAATAAAGGAAAAAATGGAAAGGATACTAATGAGGTAGAAAAAGTAACATCTAAGCTTCTAAGACAGACTTCTAATTCACAAAAAGCATCTTTTAGTGTTTTTCAAAGTTGATCTGAAACTTTGGCAAGACTAATTTGAAACACACGGAGACAAAGAAAGCAAGATTTATGTGCCTTTTACTGAGACACATTCACTCCTGCTCAGCCTTGACATCATTTTCTTCTTCCAACTGCTTGGCTATATCTTGGGATGAATAAATAATTTGCAAATATATGAGTCAACAGAAAAAGAAATGCAGAGTTGCAGACTGATAATGGAAATTACAGGGCTTATAAAATACCATATATTGTGTTGCCATTAAGAGGAAAGGCATACGGGAAGTTATAAATAACCCATATCATTTTTTAAAAGGGCTGCTTTTTAAATATTCTTTGTGGAAGCATAACTGATAAAAGTCTAGTCATTTTTCATGTGAAATCATTCTTCCCAATGAGCAGCTTCCTAAAGTGAAAAACCAAGAATACAGGATAGAAAAAACAATACATGCGTTCCTTCTTCTGTAACAGAAGTCATGTCTTGCTTACAGGCACATGCATGAGAAAAGTACTGAATAACCTTTCAACACACTGATACTAAAAAATAAATGTGTGAGACTGTCTACATAAGTGATGCTCAGACCATGACACGAGGAAGGGACTATTTGCGGTGTTTTGTACTTTATATTTTATGATGTATTTTCCAGTGCATTATTCAAGATGATTATAAGAATTCTGTACTGTAGGGTCTGAGCACAAGTAGGTAAAGTGTTTATCAGGCCAGATGGAGACCAGAATTTGCTCCCTAGAACCCACATAAAAAGCTAGGTTTTGGTACAGATCTATAATCCCTGTGCTGCAAAGACAAAGACAAGAGGGTCTCTGGAGGTCACTTGCCTGCCAGTCTAGCTGAATTGCTAAGTTCCACATTCAGTGAGACTCTGTCCCCAAAATTAAGATGTAGATTGACTGAGTAAAACACTCTATGTAGAACCCCAGCCTCCACATGCATGTACACACACACCACACAATCTCTCTCTCTCTCTCTCTCTCTCTCTCTCTCTCTCTCTCTCTCTCTCTCTCCCTCTCTCTCTCACACACTTTTAAAAGAGAACTCTGTAATCTAGCCATACTTAATCTTGTTGTATTAACACTGACATTCAAACCCTTAAATGACTCATGCATTTTCACACCTACCTAAGTGTTTTGATTTTTAAGTCAAAAGGATAGAAATTAGGAAATGGCAAAAAAGAGTTAAGAGAGAAATATGTTTGGGTTTTGCAAGAACAGATTCAGCTTTGAGCTTTATCAGCTACATCTGCTTGTTGGACTTGTGATAGATCCACAGGAATATCAAGTTGGGAAACTTCCTCAAAAAGTCTCACAATAATCCACAGGTTTTCACAGCTGAATATTATCTCTTATCATGATATATTACAATATTCTGCTGGGAAAGAAAGATCAATTTCTCATTTCTTATTCAGGCATGAAAGAAAGATGAGCAACCTATGAGTTTTGGGGAATGTGTAGTAAAGTGCAGGGTTGACCTTAAATGTATTTAATCCACATCCACTAAATCATGCAGCAAATGTCTCATGGATGTCACCTGGTAAGACACAACGTGTCAGTCACAACGTTATATATATTCACTTTTACAAAGCTTTGACTTTGACATCGTCTCTAAATCTTTGATTCTATCATCATCAACATGAGTGTATCATTCCTGCATTCATCATAGCTCTGAAGAAGGTAAGCATACTTGGAACTGGATTAAAGTGAAGAAGTTGTTCAGAGGAACTAGCGTTAAGAAAACTTGATTTGCTATGGGACTCACAGAAATAGTCTCCGATACTCCTTCACTCACCTGTTTCCTCATCTCTAGGAAATACCTGCCAATGTATATTCTCTATAGATAAATGTGAGTAACCATTGCAATTTTTCCTACTACGCAATGGATCAAGCACCTAAAATAATTCATATGGTCCATAGTCAGCTTTTGATATCTATTTCTCCAACTTAATTTTCTGCAGATAACTGCTACATGTAAGATTATTTATTGTGTATATCTCTGTGTGTGTGTGTGTGTGTGTTTGAATGTGTTCCTGTGTATGTTCACATGCCACCACATGTTAGTTATCTGTGGATGTCAGAGGGCAACTACCTGTAACTGGTCCACCCTGTGAATCCTTGATGATCATGATGATTCAACACATTAAGGCTCTTGCCATGTTAGATTGGTAACCTGAGTTCCAGCCTTAGAACCTACACAAAGGTAAAAAGAGACAACCAACTTCAGAAAGTTGTCAGATCTCTACATGTAAGCCTTGACCCATGTACCTCCACCCAGATCATAATAAATACATGTGTATGTAAAGGTTTATTCAAAATTAATGAAGTAAAACAGATTTTCATCCTCCATTTTTCTATAAAACAATTTTATTTATCTCGTTAAAGCCTCTTTGCTCTGCAGGTGAGTTGTGATAATCTCTCTATAAGACCATTTTAGGGGCTGAGGAGATGGCTCAGCAGTTAAGAGATCTTGCTGCTCTTGCAGAGGACTGGAGTTTGGTTCCTAATACTCATACCTGATAGCTCACAACCACCTGTAAGTAACGCCTGATAACTTTCAGCAGTGCACTTTAATGATGGGATGTGTAGACAAAATGTAATGCACATCTGGATTATTCATTGGTTTTTATCAATCTACCACCCTCTAGTCTCTCTGTTGATTCCTAGCCTTGTGGTTGTAATGAGTATCTTTGGGTCATGATATGGCTTCCAATGTCCTCAAAATCTCTGTGCTGCATGCATTCCAGATGTCATGGGCATCTGTTCACCCCTTGAATTTATTTTTCTTCTGATTGACTGACAAAGTACTTTATATACTAAGGATATTTGAGCTGCTTTGTCTTATTTATTGCAAATTCTCTTTACTGGCTTTCATTTTGCTTTCCAGTCTTGATTATGGTGTTTTAGCCAAGCACACTTGGTTCTGGAGGCACACATCCATCGTCCTCCTTCTGTTTTTCTGGAGTTAGTATACCTTTTGGAATGTACTCAGTGCAGGAGCAAGCCACCTTGAGTTTTATGTCCTTTTCAGGCCAGTGGCGAATAGGCTAGGCAACACCAGCAGTGCCAACTGCTAACAGCTGCTCCACTGTTTTGACCAACTCTAGAATGCAATGGAGACTGAAAATACTTTTATTGATGGGGCCCAAGTAAACGATCTGTTTGTTTTCACTCTATGGCCCATTTCTTTCCTGTAATAACCCCTGATAAAGACTGTTAGTGTCTTTCCTATCTTACAAATGGGGAAACTAAACCACAAGATGTTAAGGTATTTTACTCTGATGGAGTGGGAGAAATTGGCAGAGTTGAACTTTGAACCCAATCTTTCTTTGTATCAGAGTCCATACTCTTACCTCTTCACTTTTACTGCCTTTGAGTGAGTGTTGGCACTCTCTGATGAACTTCCTGGTAGGTCTC
The DNA here is from genome assembly GCA_902168415.1 of Peromyscus melanophrys. NCBI lineage: Eukaryota > Metazoa > Chordata > Mammalia > Rodentia > Cricetidae > Peromyscus > Peromyscus melanophrys. The sequence continues at coordinate 10,288 of CABHPR010157386.1, read as the reverse complement.
CTGTGATCTACACACAGCTGGACATTCATCCCTTTCAGACATTTAAACTCTTTATTTTATGTTCTACTTTCATGGACCTATTTTCTGATATTTCCTTACAGGGAATGGCTGCGTTTTAAAGCTGCAGTATTTTCCATGTTCCTAGCTCTTAACAGGCTCATTTTAAACCTTTGTCTTTGTTTGAACCCTTGAGAATAGACAGCATTTTTTTTAACTTCCCACTGCAAGTATGATAAATGCTGACTGTAAGTACAACATTTTGTGATTCATTCAATGAATATGTAGTTCCTCCTCAAACTCTGTTTTTACATTTTATCACACCATTCTGTGAACTACAATCAACTAATAACCAGGAGTAAGTGTCCTACATTCCATGCCATTCCAGAGCTGATACATGCTGTATACATACCCTGAAGATTAGTTTGTACAACACTTTAGTGACTTGCATTTTGACTGTGACCCCTGATATAAGGTCATATGTACAATTTTTTTCAGTAATAAAAGTCACAAGTCATTCAAAAAGATTTCAGGAATTCTGATTTTCAACTTTAGCATCCTCAACTTGTAGGAAAAGAGTGAATTATTATGCTTAAACCCCACACAATGCATATTTGATATTGTTGTTTTAACTTTATATAGCCAGTTTAGGAGTATAAGTTGTTAAAGATAGAACCATTTTTTTGATGGGTAAATATTTTCCATTGTGAGAAAGTAAATTCTTTTAGGTTTTGGTTTTGTGTAGCTGAGGGTGGCCTTGCCTTCTACTCCTCCTGCCTCTAATGTGCTGGCATTACAGATGTGCACCACCAAGCCTAGTCTCCATAGTGCTTAGGTTTGTGCTCAAGGCATTATGCAAGCTAAGTCAGCACTCTACCAACAGAGTGATGCTCTCACTCCCACAACAAATTATATATATTTTGTATAACAAATTCTTACTACTAGGCAACTTAAAGTTTATAGTGGTGTGTGTGTGTGTGTGTGTGTGTGTGTGTGTGTGTGTATGTTTTACATATGTCCATAAAATTATGTTTCATTCTAGTTCATGTTTGTGCTAAATAATTTGCCTATTTGTTCCTTCTCACATCATCTTTCTGATGGGTCTCATTAGTTTTGGGAGAAAGAAGCATTTTGAGAGAATTGGGTGATTTGGAATTAAGATTTATTTACAGAAGCCATTGTGTTTCCTAAGAAATGTTTCTAAACGCGATTGCTGATCATTCTCAGAGACAAAAAGACTTCTCACTTTGCTCCAGCAATGGCTTGCTCTGAATGCACCACCTGGAGAAGATCATCAGAGGGCGACTTGCATTCTGGTGCTTTTAAAGCTGCCTTTAATTGCCTTTGCATTGAGTTATATTCATGAGCGTGCATTCATCAAAAACCAAAGAGCAATGTGACATTTTCAAGTTTTACTAAGTCAACCAGCTTCCGTTGCCATAGTACTCAGAAGTCAGGAAACCAGGAAAATGCAGAGTGGTTTTTCATTATGTGTTGAAAGATGTCAGCAGGATTAAAGTGTCAGAGCAAAAGAGAGAACAAAAAAGAAGAGAAAGAGAGAACAAGGAAAAGGAGGCAAATTACCTACCAGGTGGCCGTTAATGAATACCAAATGAAGTGTAATGGCCAACATTTGAGGGACAATATAGGAAAAATGAATAACTAAGGGAAAGGGTGATTTTTTAAAAAGTTGTTTAAAAAAATTAAAAATTCCTGATTCTGCCCTTTCTGTAAATGATCTCCCTAAATCTAGTATCTCCTGAGTAGGGATGACTTTCTCCCTTCCTAGAGTGATACATGGTTTTATGTCTTGAATAGAAACAAAAAAAAATCCAAGAATAGTTTTGTACCCTTCAAATATCATTTGAGTGAAATTAATATTCAAGCAGGTGCTTACTTGGTAATTAGAGTTGGAACTTTGTAAATATGTATAACATTTAAAAATTAGCCTCATACCTTATTTAAATGTGTGACTTCATTACCTGGTATTAATATCTTGATTTCTCAGTGTCTCTGAATTTTTATAATAATGCAATCTGGCATAAACAAGCCATACTGGTTGTCAGCCTATTCTTGTCTTTTTGTCTTTCAAGATCATACTTTCTGACATTTCCTGGATCTCTGATTTCTACTTCCTAACTAGAGTTTGTTCATTTTCTCATGATCTGAGTTTTATGCTCAGTGTCTGAGCAAGCCAGGAACTTGGCTTCCTTACATACTTCTGGACTCCAGAATCTCTGGGGTCTCCATTTCCTGTCATAACTTCATACTGAGTCCATCAACTCTTTGCCTGACATTCTGAGCATCCTGGGAAAAGCTTTTCACAAGGAGCTAAATCAGATATCCTACAAACCCAAACTACTGAATCCCATTTAACTCTAACTCCTAAATAAACTTTATTTTCTCTTCTCATTGAGCTTCAATATGTTTTGGAAATTTGCATTGTCAGTATTTTTTATTTTAAAATATTTCCAAGTTTCCTTGATTTGGCCTATGGTCCATTCGCATTTTGACATTATTTTATCCACTTACTCAAGGTGGACCTGCTAATGCTAAATGGAACACTGGCCCTCACTTTACCTGTTTTACCATATGTCATTTGCCCCATGCCTCTGAAGGAGTATGTCTTCTATCTTCACCTTTAATCCTGTTTTACAAATTAGAAACAGGAAAACTGGGGTAGGGAGAGGAGGGTGCAAACATTTAGGGCCCTAACCCAGCACTAACATAAGCTGAGGAAATATCTTTATAGTTAATATGGAAGAAAAATTCACCAAGGTTATTATTATTATAGGACCACCTTTAGTAGATATCATATGTGTAAATTCCAGCCATGGTTGTGTGGTTCTGATTGCAACTGAAGATTAATTTCTTACCAAGGCTGGAATAGATCTAAAGAAGATAAATAAATAGACAAAAAAACAAATATCCCTCCTCTGTAGCTATCTTTTATAGTTAATAAGATTTTACAAATAGTGGCTCATAGGGGTTGCCTAAAGCTTTGTACTCAAATAAAATTCCAATTAGGACACAATTTCATAAAACAATATTAAGGTAAGAATGTACTATAATTTCTTTCTATAGCTAATAGATTCCCCAAGTCCTTCAGGTCTCCAAGACAATGAACCTTTCATCTTATAACTTAATGTTACTGTATAAAAGGTATTATATCTAAATTCTCAAATGAAATACATTGGTTATAGAATGCTGTCACAATCCTCCTTTGCCATGCAATATTAAAATAGGGGGACTTTGAGAGTAAAATGACACACATAATAGTGACTCAGAAGGCAGAAAATAGATAGATAGATAGATAGATAGATAGATAGATAGATAGATAGATAGATAAATGGACCCCTAATAAATTGGGTTAAACTGCTGGGGCACTTCCCCATCTGTATGTGTAACACTTATTCATCTGATGTAAAGTTTCTCTACCCACCTTGGGAAACACTATGACAGTAAGAAGGAAGACTGATGACAAATTTCACGCCTCCTTGTTAATCACACTAAGGGCTGTGCTTTGTGCTGAAAATATATATATTCCCCTGTAGATGTAACCAACCGTCTTATAAATAAGAAACACAGAACCAATGCAAAGAAGAAAGCCAAGAGGTCAGAGCTAAGAGCTAAAACCTTACCCTTCCTCCTGCAGTGATCCTACCTCTCCGAAGGAGCCGCTACTTCCTGTGTTAAAGTCTTTATATAGTCTCTGTTCTGCCTTCTCATTGGTTGTAAACCCAACCACAGGACTGCCTCATCACGGCCTGTCTGTATAGACCTCCAGGTGTTCTATGGTTGGTATTGAGATTAAAGGCATGTGTATCCAATGCTGGCTGTATCCCTGAACACACAGAGACTTACCTAGCTCTGTCTACCAAGTGCTGTGATCACAAGCGTATACCACCACTGCCCTGCTTCCCTATGGCTTGCTAATAGCTCTGACCCCCAGGCAACTTTATTTATTAACATACAATTAACATTTTGGTACAAAAGAAAAATATCACCATATTCCCCACTACGCCATATTGAAAACTTCCATCCCATTACCCATCTGGTGTCAGTAAGTGATCAGTTTAGATGCAAACTTGGGGCTATCTGAGAGTGAAACTCCAATATTTGCAAACCAGTTTTCTATCCCCCATTCTTCTCATCCCCTTCTGGAAAGTAAAGTAACCAGACACGCACCACATCTTGAAATATTTCCTTAGGGAATCTGAACCATGTTTTGTGGCATTAAAGTTTATGTGATAATGACAAGCCCACACTCAAGCATTAGGGTTGCTAATTTCAAACGCATCAATATGGCATAGTTTTGTTATTTGTTTTTCATTATAAGTTTATGATAAAATTAGATTGGATGAGGGAGTTCATGAGATACTACCTTCCATTTAGCTGGAGAAGTTTCTCATTGAGATGATCAGTTCCCAACTCCCAAAGTCAGATAAATAAAATGCCCTAAAGACTTTTACCAGGAGACCAACTCGTGGGGAGTATATGTCTCCAGTTGGGAAGATAAAAATTATTTCTTCAATTACATTGTGCACATCTGCATGTCACAAAAGGAGATATGCATTAACATGACTAACCAGTCCCTCTGTCTTTAAATTGTACTCATGGCTTCAATTCTAAGATTTCTAATCTCTTCCTCTCTGGTGTCATTAGTGAAGGGAGAATCAGTACAACCCTTGTATTCCTGAATAAGGAGATTGTTTGAATAATAGACTTTTTCAGTACTTTTTGAAATTAGCAAATCTAATGAAACAATTCTTTAACAGACATAACTATTAATGTCTGTAAATTGTTCACAAGAAAGAGTCCATGGGTCTTGGAGTTTAGCTCCGTCAGTCCAGTGATTGCCTAGCACACACAAGGTCCTAGATCAGTCCTCAGGGCTGCATATGCCAGACATTGTAATTCATGCCTGTGTTTGTAGCACAGGGCATTAGAAGTAGGGAAATCAGAAGTTGAAGGTCACCATATTCTGAAGAGTGAGTTTGAGGCCATCTTGAGATACTTAAGATCCCATCTCAAGACAAAGAAACAAAATATTTCACAAAATCTAGACTTATATCTAAACCAGAATCAAAACAATTGGCTAAAATTAATGCCATACAGAATGAGAAGTGTTGTTTATTTCTTTGTTGTTTTTTGGTTTGGTTTGGTTTGGTTTGGTATTTCCAAGACAGAGTTCTTTGGTCTCCTGGAACTTACTCAGTATTACATCATGACCTTGATCTCAGAGATCTGACTGCCTCTGCCTCCAGAGTACTGGTATTAAAGGCCTGGGTAGCCACCACAACCAGGTTTCTGAATGAAAACTTTTAACTGGCCAAGAGTCAAGCATGGTAGGAAGGTCCAGGGAAGCACCCAACTTTTAGGATTGGTATAAGTATTAAACTTAAAAATGATAAAGCTCTTCTATTAACAGTTTCTGAATAAAGGTATACTGTAGCTAGAGTTTTCCTGCCTAGCCCAAAGTCAGGACAAATCTCTCTCACCCTCCAATCCCACAGCTGCTCAGACCCAACCACGTAAACACACAGAGACTTATATTATTTATAAACTGTATGGCCATGGCAGGTTTCTTGCTAACTGTTCTTATATCTAAAATTAACCCATTTCTATTAATCTATAAGTTGCCACGTGGCTCGTGGTTTACAGGTATCTTAACATCTTCTCATGGTGGTGGCTGGCAGTGTCTCTCTGCCTCAGGCTTCCACTTCCCAGAATTCTCTTCTCTGCTTGTTCCACCTATACTTCCTGCCTGGCTACTGGCCAATCAGCATTTTATTTATACAGAGTGATATCCACAGCAGTATACAAAATTCTACTAATGCCTGAGTGGATCTTCAGAGCACAAGCTGCCCTGTACAGTTATAGAATAGCCTTGGAAACCACAAAGGAACAAGGCAGAGAGAATGTAACTTGGGAAGGAAAATGGAACCCATTTCCATGTCTCTGATTTTCATCAAGTGCATCACTGTTAGTGTTTTTACATATATGAATTTTTCTTTTCAGTTGAATCTATAACCATGCTTTCTCCTTTCTTCAAACAGATTCATACTCTCAGGAAATTCCACCTTATTTAAAATGGGGTGAGAGAAAAATAAATAAAAAACATAATAGGTCAACTGAGGCCCATAAATCTCAACCTGGTCAACAAACGACAAACTAAAATAATTTTAGCTCAAGTTCTTCACTCTTTTATTTTTTGGAATAAATGATAAATAAGTGGAATTGTTTAATATTAGAAATCATTTTATAATAGTGTAGAAACATAGTCTTTTATAGCACCAATAAGACATTTAAGGGATAATTTGTTTGAGAGTTCGTCAGATACAACTGAAGTTAATCAAGAGGCAGCAACTATCGATCACTATTTTGATGTGGAAGTTTAGCTTTATAGCTGCAAGAGATGCTCCTTGTGTAGGTGAGTATTTTATGGCTCTCTTAGGATCATTTTCACAATTAAAAAGCATAACATTCTCTCTATTTATAAACATGTTGTAGGTGAGTTGGATTCTATACACCCATCCCCATAGTAAATTTTCCTCACAGATTGGATTAGATAAAAAAAAAACACTGATAAGTATAAGGTTTGTGTTGTGCTAATAAGTATTTTGTAGATCTGTCTGTTTAGTGTACATAAGAGAAGAGAGACACTGAGGAAGGTGATAAATGTTGAGAGTATACTGAAATTACAACTATCAAAATGAATTAAGAGATGTTAATTGACTGTTTTCCTTAGCATATCCTTCAACACAGAGAAAAATGAACAAAGAAAAAAACAGGAAAAAGAAGGGGAAGAAATAGAAGGGAAGGAAAGGGAAGAAGGAAAGAAGGAAAGGGAAAAGAAGGGAAGGGAAAAGAACGAAAGGGAAGGAGAGGAGAGGTTGGTTCTAGAGAGAACAATAATCTACAACAGTCCCAGAACTTCTGGTCTCCTGAAGAATGTAAGCTTCAAGCTCCAAAACAGCAAAGGGGCATGGACTTTTGCAAAAGCAAGCATTTGGAAGGGGCGTCATGGACCTGAATGAACTACAAGTGAAAAGCATCTACCAATGATACTCAGCATACTAGGTTATCTTTTTCTACTCATGGCTCCATGGAGAAAATACTTTATTAAGACTTAAAGCCAAATCTTTGGAGGTGAACATGTTTAAACATATGTTATTACATGATGTTAAAACTCAAAATCAAGAAGTGACCATCTAGCCTTGTATAGGTGCAGTAATTCTGAGCTATTTAGTAAGCAGCAAAGAGCCAATGACCCCGTAGGGACACTTTCACAAGAAAGGACAGTGGGAATTTTCACAAGGACAGGGGAAATCTTTGGATTCACAGGAAGGAGAAGCAGTGTGCATTAAGAAAAGTCAACAGTCCCAAGAAAAAATAAACTTCCCACAATTTAAGATACCAGGACAATCTAAGTGTTATTTTTAGAATGTATAACTGATAAATTGCTACCAGACGGAAGCTATTAAATGAAGAACTTTGAATAAAAACAAAAGGCTAACTTTTGTTTATATAAAGGGTCAATCAATATTTTAAAAGTGAAGCATAAAATGGAAAATAGTCTGTTAGTACCTGACTGATATTGGACTTAAGAATATTCCAGAAGGGCCTGGAGAGTTGCCTCAGCAATTATAAGAGCATGTATTTTTTTTTCCAGGGGACCAGAGTTCAGTCCCAGCACCCACATCAGGTGGCTTCCAGCTCCAGGGGATCTGACACCCTCTTCTGAAATTTATTTTTAAAAATAACATTCACTGGGCATTGGTGGCTCACACTTTTAATCTCGGCACTTGGGAGGCAGAAGCAGGTAGAACTCTGAGTTCAGGGCCCAGACAGCCAGGGCTACACAGAGAAAACTTACCTCAAAAAGATCAGACTATCAAAAAATAACATTCATGACAAAGAAAATAGAGATGAAAGGAAACTATTGAAAATCTGCAAAATATGATAGAAATGAGAAAAAATAAATATGGAATATAAGGGATCCTGAAGGCAGATTAAGCCCAAAATATTTCTAATAGAAATCTGAAAACAGAAAATCGAGAAAACATCAATAAAGACATACATGAAGAGGTAGTAATAGAAACATGTTTACAAATAGTATAAAAACTAGCTTCTAAAATTATAATCCATTAAAGAAGAAAAACAATTGTTATAAGTAAATTCAAGATGAATTTACGAATATATTTTCAAAAAGAATATGCAGCTATTCTCCAATGGTAAGTTTAACTTCAGATTTGTTTACTTTATATGATGTCAAAATAACACACGTACAGTAGAAACCGTATTTCACGTTTTGTATGTTGACTTGTTCCTGGGCTACTGTGTCATGTCACAATAGCCCCTCTGATGACTCTCAGTAGCATTTGTGAGTGACAGTTCAGCCTCACTCTGTGATGTCATCAGTGTGAATCTGTGGTGTTGGCAAGGTAGGTCTGTTAAATGTATTTTTGATTTATATTATGTTTGATTTACTAAGAATACTTGGATATAATGTGACTGTAAGTCAAGAACTATCTTGGCCAACATACAGGTTATTGCTACCTACAGTGAATCTCTGTAACAATGGTGAAAAATGTATGAAATCCAGTAGAATCTGTACAAATACACAGTGTGATCATCTATGGGTGATATTCTGTGTCTGTAGCATGCTGAAGCTCCCATCCAGTCACACAGTCTTGTGAGTAAACAATTGGCATTCTGCAATGCAGTGTTATTAAACTGTGTTATTTGGTAGGCTTGTATATTAAATCATTTTGAATGTGTAGTATTTCCAATTTAATCTGTTTTATCAGGACATAAACCTATTATAATTGGAGGCAAATTTATCTCTTTCTGCTGGCCTACATGTAAATATGTTTTTCTACAAAGTAGTATGTTAGTTTCCTTCACTGTGTAGAATGCCTTGTATAACTGAAAGCAGGAAGGATTTATCAGGCTCCTGGTTTCAGAGACTTCAGTGCATGGTGTCCTGTCTGGCTCTGTCATTTCTGGGGCTGTGATGAAGTAGTAGGTCATGGTGGAATTTCTGGATGCAGAAATACAACAAAAAGAAGAGTCTAAGAATTGTAGACACATTTCAAAGACATACCCCTCCCACTCCTATGAACTACTTCCTCCAAATATGCCAAACCTGCTAACAGTCGACTGAACTCTGAACTCATCGATGTATTTGCTCACTGATTAAATTAGTGCCCTTGTTGTAGAATTACTCTGAACAGTACCACCCAGGTATCAACACATTGGTGGAGACATTTCATTTCCAATTTGCAACAGCTAAAGAAAGATGAAACATACAAAGAACTCTAGGCTAATATTATTGTAGTCATGTATTTGATTATATATTATGATTATTATAATCATGTTTGTTATTATATAGTATGAACATGTTAGTATTAAAACTTCATTTTGACTAACAACACTATAAACAGAACAAGACCACAGTTAAAGGGAGTGTATTATAATGCAACCATCCAGGGAGAAATTTTATGCTTAAACATGAAAGGGTCAATAGTCCAATAGAAGATCTCCCATAAAGAATAGGATTAGAGTATTCACAAAAAACAAGAGCCAGAAGGGGTTTTCATGTAAAAAGAGTTTTTATCCATCAGAGAAATGGAAATAAATTCATGAAAGATGGAAAGCATTTGAGAAACCAGACACTTTGCTCTTGTATAATATTTTACATATTATAAACCAATAAATCAAACATATATAACGATCTGGAATTCAACTTCAGTTGCATTGTTTGGAAAATTATACCACAGAACAAATAAGTGAGACATTACTATTACAAGTAGATTTACTGTACAATATTAAAATGTACAGTGAATGGAGCCTTATCTATAATGTGGATATAAAGTTTAATGAGTAGAAAATAATATTAAAATTTAAGACAACATTGTAAGTAATTTCAAGCAAGTAAATTTCCAGCATCGATGGTGTAGCAGAAACCAGAGGCCTCAAACTGACCAATGACTCTTTGCAATGAACACTTGCAAGTAAAGATATATGGACAAAAGGGTTTACTGAAGGATTCACTATTTCACACTACAGTTTCCACGATGAGATTTTTGTTTCCCTTCTTTTTCTCTTTTCCTTTAAATTTTGTCTTTTTGAGGTGCTGCAAGGGCAGAGGGAGGATATGCAGGGATGGGAAATGAATGGAATCTAGATGCATGATGTGAAAGACACAAAGAATAAATAAAAAGAAAGTTTAAAAAAGTTTCAGATGACTTTGGCATGACTCAGTCAGAGAGAGAAAGGTCATTTA